>CAJHNH020007857.1:67500-147500 GCA_905116865.2 Candidula unifasciata | reverse complement strand
GGTTTTAAATATTTATACATGAAGTAATAAAAAAGAGTTACTTAGAATTTGGTAAAGATGAAAGTGTCGCTCACCTGGGTTTTCAATGATCCTCTCGTTAACAAGTATCCCGAATGACCGTCAGCAAACCATCTCTGTTTAGACATCATCATCATCATCATCATCAGGTGCCTTGCCGACTGGCGTGGGCGATCATGCCTCTCCATAATCCGCGATCTCCTGCAGCATGTATCAGTTCGTGTGCCGACTCACCTCCATGCCATGCAACAAGACTGTCAAGCATCTTCTCTCGTTGTCTTCCTCTATCCCTCCTTCCACAGATCTTTCCAGTGGTCACAACATGTTCTATTTTCCCTCTTCTCATAACATGGCCGAAAAATGATGACTGTCTCCTTCTGATGTCAGTGATAAGTTGTCTTCGGTCTCCCGCCTCTTTTAAAACCTTTTGGTTGCTCTTTGTGGCTGTCCAAGGTATTCTAAGCATTCTTCTGTAAAACCACATCTCTGAGGCCTCTAAAAATTGTTTGGCCTGCCTACCGATTGTCCAGGATTCACATCCATATGTTAAAACTGGTTGTATGTAGCAAGCAAGAATTCTTTTTCTAACTCTCAATGACAAGGATATATTGCACAAGATGTTTTTCATTTTATAAAATGCAGTTTTTGCCTGTCCAATTCTGTTTCTTATTTCAGTTATGCATCTTCCATCTGATGTTATCCATGTGCCCAGATACTTAAATTTCTGTACTTGTCTTAAAATAACACCATTGACTTTTATTACACATTTAGGAATAATTAGACACAGACAAATAAACAGACCCAAAAAAAAAAAAATACATACATTTAATTTTTTCGACACCGTTCTCAAAGCCTTAAAATGGTATTTTGTTCCATCTTCCAAATAATTGCGTAGACATTATCTATCGCGGCGTAAAATTGATGTAAGATTTGAGATACTATTAAATTGAATTGTTCAAGACCGCGCCAGGTTTAATTTCTGCTGAATGGTCGTCATCATTTGAAATGCTGTTTCGATGAGGATATCAGATATTTTTCATCTGCTATCATACAAAACGTAAATTTCGTATGTTTTTTGTTTGTTTGTTGTTGTTGAGATTTTGATTTGATTCGATTCAAGACACGACATTTCAGAACTCGGGTCATTTCCATAAGTTCTCCGTCTCCATCTCTCTGAGAATAAATATCTACCTTACAAAATTGCAATACCGATGCAATATGAGCATTGTGATTGACTTCCGCACCGTTACGCACCGAAGTTGTCTACTGGCTGGACAACACGCTGACGTCTTGTCTTGACACTGGAAATTGAACACAACTTCAGGCCGGACCACGGCTTTGGAGCCGGGGCAGTTCCTCTGCAGCTCTTCAACAATCAACTGGCCGTATCATTTTTATCTCCAAGCCAAGAATACTTCACGGCAACACTTTCTCCATGATCTCTGTTAAACGTCATCCATTTCTCATCGGCAAATTTGCAACTTGAAAAGTAAACTGGTATCTCTCGCTGTCAATGTGTTATAAATTGGAGGGATTTATTTCTCAACTGTATTTAAGCGGCGTCTGTGATAGAGTTTAGTATCACTGTTGCCGTCAGTCAGTGCACATAAAGATGGCTGCTCAGACACCCTCGCCACCCTTATTTCGACCACAACCCACCCCAGCACCAAGGACATTAAAAAAATCTCAAAGGGTCGAATTCGCCCAGAAAATTGCGAAAGTCGTTGCTGACGAATCGGGGAAAAACCCTCAGCAACTACCACCTCCACCTCCACCTCCACCGCCTCTACCAGGGGCTACGCCAGCTATGAGAGGTCCAAAGAAGTGGGCTACTGTTGATGTGAATGAACCACAAAGACAAGTGGAGAAACGCATGGGCACCCAACTTCCGGTGGTAATTTTCCCACAAAACCCAGAAGAGCGAGGCAGACATCAAGTGTTCCGTTACTTGAAGCCCCCGACTCCCAGCCCAGAAGAAGCTGCAGTGGATCAGGATCTACAACCTTTACCGAAACCAGCATCTCGCAGATCCCACCAAGTACAAGTGGCTCCCCTGCAGCGTTTCCCATCACCCAAACGCCGTTCCTCGACTCAGGCTCACCCCCTAGGGTTGCCATCACCGCCCGGACAGTCTCCAGATTACTCACCAGGGTTGCCATCACCGCCCCAAGATTCTCCACAATACTCGCCATGGTTGCCTTCACCGCCCCCACAGTCTCCAGCCTACTCCCCAGGATTGCCATCATACCCTTCAGAAACAGAAACCTACCCACCACCGCCCCAAACCTTTTCACGCCCTCCATCGGTACTTTACACTCCACCATCTAAAGCCCACTTCCCCACTCCCTCCGCAGCGTATTCCCCAGAGTTGCCAGCCTATTCCATCCCGTCGGCAGGTCTAGACAGGCCGCCTTCAACCCAGCACGATCGTGCATCTCGAAAGCTTCGCGAAGGCTCAGAAGAACAGGCATTTTCACAGGAGCCTCCAGAAGAAGAGCCAATTTACGCAGTTCTCCTGGAGACAGTACCTCCTGAAGAAATGCCTACAACAAAATATAGACCAGGAGCGCGGTTGCCACTCAAAGAGAAACTCGGCCCTCACGGACCATTACCACCACTTCCAAGAACGAGAGAGCAGGAGTCTTTTTTCCAGCCCTTGGATTATTTCGTGGAGTCTGAGAACGTGTTTGAACTCACCGAGGACAGCTTTGACAAAGTCATACCCTGGAAGAAGTTAGCTATTGTCATGTTTTATGATCCAATGGATAAAAAAAGTGACGTGTCCAAGAAATATTTCAAAAAGGTAAGAAATAGAGAAGGGAGACAACATACGGAACGCTGGGTTTGAAATTACTTCCGAAGACTTGATGCTGGCATTTGGGATTTTGACACCTCCCCCTTGAAGTATTAATACAGTTTTAGGTTGCAACTAAACTGTTTTAAGGTCCGAAAGAAAAATACCATAAAATATACATGTCCGCTTTCAGGATCAGAAAGCTCCTTTGAACATGGAGCTAACTGTCACATTCGTCTAGTCCTATCTTCTGTCGACCTCAGACAGCGGAGTATCTGTCGATACATTTAAAAAAATGCTGCCAGGAAGCATTCATGGGTACTTTATTTTTAACCCCCACCATCTTCCTTGGACATGCAAATCCAGGAGTTTCCTGGAAAGTCCACTATTATTGAAACTTTATAACATTACTTTGTTTTCATAATGTTGTGTCTGAATATTGATATAGTGACTATGTGACATAACATGCACCATTAAGATAAACTTCATACGAACGCTACGTATAACCGTCGGGAAATGAGAATTAGAACATGTGTGTGGGCTGCGTAAAGATTCATGAGTAGATTTGGATACGTCGAATACAGCAACCAACCGCTGATGGGCGCCGAGTATAGTTACCCTGGCCAGAGTAGAACAGTATCAGCAGGAATGGATGCCAGCACGTCGAGACAAGCACATCATTAAAAGTGCGTCTAGGCCATACAAACTCGCGCATGTAGAACTAACGCAAAGACGTGCCAGTGAGCTCCATTCTGCCTCCTATGTCTATGCTTTGCAGTTCTCCACGTACCCCCGATACACTAAGTCTGTACACGTGAGGTGGGGTCGACAAAAATTGTAGGAGTAGTTTCCTGAGAGATGCGTTAGTGCAGGAATATTGTCAGTTCCGTTGGACGGACACCAGAGGTCGGGTACTACTGCTGTGCCAGACCGCAAGTGTTTACTTCTTAGCTGCAGAAGTGTGGCTCTTGTTCTGTCTGTTGCTTTAAGTTGTGATGTACTTAAATATTGTTCACATATGAGTCTAACTGTGTGTACTAACAAAAGCACAATTTTGAGAAAAGCGGAAGGAGAGGTGCATTAACATAGATTTAAAAAACAAAACCTCAGAGCAGACAAGGAGAAGGCATGCAAAGACACATGAAGCCAAGTGATGAAATCTCATCATCATCATGTATCAGGTCCTTTGCACAACGTCACTCTCACCACATTCTGCCTGAAAGAAACTCGGTCACGCACTTTTGTACTCAAAGAGCCACTTATATATTGTGCCCATCTTCACGTCGGTCGGCCCCTGCCCCTCCTTTCTGGTACCGTGCCTTCTGCTATAATTGTTTTCCAATCCGTCTTGGCGCTTGATATGACCAAAACATTTTAGCTTCCGAGAAAGTATGCATTTTATTAGCCAATCTTCCTTGATGTTCAGATCTTACAATATGTCAGTATTTTTTCTTTTCCTTCTCCAAGATATTCTGAGAATCTTTTTATAGCATTTCAGCTCAAAAGTCCCTATTCTCTTTCTTGACTGAGAGATAGTCCACGACTCACATTCGTATGTAGCCACAGGAAAGATGCATGTTCTCAAAATTCTAATCCTAAGAAATCTGCAAACCGTTATTAGAGTAGGCAGTTTTTTTCTGGACTGTATATTTGAATATATTTCTCACCGATTATTTTATTTTATTTATTAGACACAGACTTTCACATCAAAGAAAGATTTGTTAGTAAGTCCTACCAATATGAATGTCGCAATCAATAAATAGATCAAGAAGAAGCAATAAGAGAAAAAAAAGAAGAAGAAGAAGAAGAAGAAGAAGAAGAAGAAGAAGAAGAAGAAGAAGAAGAAGAAGAAGAAGAAGAAGAAGAAGAAGAAGAAGAAGAAGAAGAAGAAGAAGAAGAAGAAGAAGAAGAAGAAGAAGAAGAAGAAGAAGAAGAAGAAGAAGAAGAAGAAGAAGAAGAAGAAAAAGAAAAAGAAAAAGAAAAAGAAAAAGAAAAAGAAAAAGAAAAAGAAAAGAAGAAGAAGAAGAAGAAGAAGAAGAAGAAGAAAAAAGAAGAAGAAGAAGAAGAAGAAGAAGAAGAAGAAGAAGAAGAACGAAGAAGAAGAAGAAGAAGAAGAAGAAGAAGAAGAAGAAGAAGAAGAAGAAGAAGAAGAAGAAGAGAAGAAGAAGAAGAAGAAGAAGAAGAAGAAAAGAAGAAGAAGAAGAAGAAGAAGAAGAAGAAGAAGAAGAAGAAAAAGAAAAGAAAAAGAAAAAAAAGAAAAGAAAAGAAGAAGAAGAAGAAGAAGAAGAAGAAGAAGAAGGAGAAGGAGAAGAAGAAGAAGAAGAAGAAGAAGAAGAAGAAGAAGAAGAAGAAGAAGAAGAAGAAGAAGAAGAAGAAGAAGAAGAAGAAGAAAATGAAGAAGAAGAAGAAGAAGAAGAAGACGAAGAAGAAGAAGAAGAAGAAGAAGAAGAAGAAAGAAGAAGAAGAAGAAGAAGAAGAAGAAGAAGAAAAGAAGAAGAGAAGAAGAAGAAGAAGAAAGAAGAAGAAAAAAGAAGAAGAAGAAGAAGAGAAGAAGAAGAAGAAGAAGAAGAAGAAGAAGAAGAAGAAGAAGAAGAAGAAGAAGAAGAAGAAGAAGAAGAAGAAAGAAGAAGAAAAAGAAAAGAAAAAGAAGAAGAAAAAAATAAGAAGAAGAAGTAGAAGAAGAAGTAGTAGAATAAGAAAAGAAGAAGAAGAAGAAGAAGAAGAAGAAGAAGAAGAAGAAGAAGAAGAAGAAGAAGAAGAAGAAGAAGAAGAAGAAGAAGAAGAAGAAGAAGAAGAAGAAGAAGAAGAAAAAGAAGAAGAAAATAAAGAGAAAGAAAAAGAAGAAGAAAAAGAGAAAGAAAAAGAAACAAGACCCCCCCCCCCATCTCTCCCCCCCCCCCCACACACACACACACACACACAAAAGATGAGAAAAAAGAAAAAGACTAGAAAAAAAAAAAAAACCTATGAGATTGAAGTTGATATGAAAAAAAAGAAAAAGGAAAAAGAAGAAAAAGAGGAAATAGTAGTAGCAGTAGTGGTAGCAGTAGAAGTACGTAGGATCATCATTTCTCTAAGATGTGATCGGCAGTACACAAGACAGAAAGGTGTCGGGATACAGGTACCCCACCATGTCATTGCCATCAATGTCTAGGTTTACGTAACATCAGTGTTCTATCATTGGAAGTCAAACGTTTTACCTGTTTCTTTGACTCCCATCCAGGCGGCAGAGTCTGAGACAGAACCCAGCCACCATTACGCAGCCGTGGACTGCATGCGAGATCGCTATTTCTGCGAGTCGCTGGACGTCACCAGTCTACCCACGTTCAGGATCTACGCAAACGGAGCTGTCCTAGGCACCATCAGAGATACAACCGGCTTCAACGATGTGGCAATGAAGAAGTACATTGAGACCCTGACCAGCATAAGAGAACCAGGCAGCAAATCCGCCAGCCAACTTCGCACAACTCAACGGGACTCGGGCCAGTCCAAATGCAAACTTTCTAAAATACTTGGCTTCAAGAAGTAACTGCCAGCAGAAGATCACTGCTACATTCGAGAGGTGGCCGGGACATGACGCATGAGAAGCACACAGCAGTAGGATCTTGACCGCTTGACGTTATGATGCGTGTGACTCGTCCATTAACAGAGAGCAACCGATCTCTGCTTCATTGTCCACACTACCACCTGAAAACTGCAGATGTTTAAGCCATCGGTCTAATGAAGTATTGAATTTAATACACCATCTCAAATGACTGGAAATAATGTTTTGTCTTGTCTATTGTGTTCAGCTCGTTGGTATCTGTTCATTGAAATCTTCCTCTTCTTTTCGCGTTCACCAGCTGTAAACTCTGGCACACACGCAAAAAACACGTTATGGTTGATCGTGTACCTGCAGACTTTACTCTTATTTTAGAACTTAAGTAAACTTGGTAATCTTAGTTTTAGCTTCATAGCAAACGGGTCACCCCATAGTTGCTCCTCTCCTGTGCCACCGAAAACACAAAAATGTTTATCATGGTCTACTGTAAACAGATTGAAAGACTGCTGTATCAACATATGCATACACGACATTGAGAGCATAGGGTAGAAATCCAGAAGTGCTAACACAAACAGTCCGACCTTAGAAATGCAGTTCATCACCGACGGTAGCAGAAGCCGCCAACAGATCAGCAGCTGCCCACGTGATCAATTCTTCTTCTTCTTCTTCTTCTTCGCGTTCACCAGCTGTACACTCTGGCGAAAAGTTCTGGTTGCTCGTCCACTACTGAACTGCAGTCCTGCTCCAGAACCTGAGTGTTGCGTGTGCATCAGTTTTACAGATCTCATTCTCTTGAATACAGACTGTTGGTTCCTTGCCTCTCCGGCAGATGCACTCCGACTTCAAAGGAAGCTCCCCAATTAGTCGACTCTTCCGACATGCTTTTGGGGAGGCAGTGGGTCTATTCTTGTTCTCCCCACAATGGGGCCCCGGAACCCACACGGGGGACTATCAATTGTAATCACTTAAGTGTTACGTGCAGCACATCGGTTATACAAATAATGCCTATTTGTAGAGTGTTAATTCTTCGCTTCTCAGGTAGGCAGAGACATTGTGACTTAGATGTAACCACTCCCTACAACCTACGACATCAAGCTTAGTCGACACTACAGACATATTTCTTTGTGGAAAACGGGGAAGAGGGGGGGGGGGGGGGTTAGAGGCAATTGTGTCTATTCGTGTTTTCCCCGCATCAGACCCAGCAACTGGCAAGCGGAGTTAATTCAATTGAAAGTATTGTCTTTTTGATTTAAAGTATGCCTACCCCCAGCCCTGGGCCACCTAACACAGAAACAGTAAAAAGTAAAGGACCCTTTTCCACGCCTTTAGGCGTATAGGGCATATAGGGCTAGACATATATTTTATAGCCAATCGGCACAAGATGGGGTGATGTGGTCAGCATCAGGCCGGCCGCCTCTACTTCCCGGGACTGCACCCAGTACCCACTCAAGGCTGGTCGACCTGCGAGTCAAGGTTATTTTTGACAAAAGTCCAGCTCTTCCAGAGAGCGAACCCACGACCTTCCGATCCGCGTTTTCCTGTACATGAAATGAATCTGTCTGCTTAAAAAGTCCGATGATTAGGAAATGCGACCGATTTTAGTATGGCCAAGACAAAATTGCCATTTATGAAGCAAAGCATGGAATCTAAAGAGGCAACATTCGTCTATGATCTGGCAAATTTTCATCGCCACTTGATAAGCAGAAAACAAACAGCCGCCTTTTTGTTGACATAGTCAGAGGTGTATTGTTACGTAATCAGCACGTAGCAAAAACCTAATGGTAATTTTTTTTAAACTAAAAATGCGCCATTGAAACAGTTGAATTGATGCAACAAGTTTATGGGATAACTGTTTATCTCGTGCACAGATTTTCAGTAAGTATTCACGATTCAAACGTGGTGTGGAAATGATTACTAATGCACCTAGACCTGGACGCCAAATTGCTGCTCATAATGATAAACTCGTTGCGAAAGTCAGAGAACTAATACACGAAGATAACTGTTTTACTAGGAGGATGATTTCATATAAATCCGGTATTTATAGACCATTCATAACATTTTAGTTCAAGATTTTTGCAAGAAAAATGCTGTTCTTCGGTCTGTACCATTCGTTGTCTGATGGCCAAAAACATCAGCGGGTTGAGTACCTAAGAGACTTCATGAAAACACGAAATTTTGGCCCAAAAACAGATGTGTGTTTTTAGCCTTCCATCCTATTCCCCAGACGTGTCTTCTTGTGATTATTTTCTATTCCGAAAATTAGAGTTACGATTGAAAGGACGCTTCTTCAACTATTTAGATAACATCCAAGGTGCCGAAACATGGACTTCAGGGGCAATAACAACCGAAGAACTACTGAGGTCGTTCCAGTGTTTGTTAGATCGTGCCACTTGCTGTATCTGTGCAAAAGGGGCTTAATTTGAATCCGATACAGGTTATACCTTCAACTATTGATTATTTAAATTTTGATGAAATTAGTATCATTACTTAATTGTCGGACCTTGTATATTCAGTGACCTCTTGTTCACTTTTGTAGCTGCTAAGTTTCTTTCCACCAGATATTGTATACCACTGAGAGTTTGTTTCCACGAGACATTTTCTACTGCTGTTGAAAATGTATTTCCATCAGACATTGTGTCAGGCACAACTCCTACCCTCCAAACAACAACAAAACATGTCGTTTGGGTGTCTCTGGTATGAGTATGAGTAATGTGTGTGCGATATGTGTGTAGGTGTGTGTGGTGCGGTGTCTGTATGTGTGGGTGTTTTTTGTATGTGTCGTGTGTTTGTATTTGGTATGTGGGTGGGTGTGTTAGAGTGTGTGTGGTGTTTGTGTTGTGGGATGTGTGTTTAGTGTATGTGTGTGGTATGGTGTGTGTGGTGTTGGCGCGTGTGTGTGCTGTGTCTGTGCGGTGTGTATGTGTGTGGTGCTTGCGTGAGGAGTGTGTATGTTATGTGTACAGTGTGTGCGGGTGGGGACGGTGGGGTCTCTGTGTGGATGGTGTACGTGTGTGTGGGTGTGTGTGTGTGTGTGTTGGTGTATTTGTGCGTGTGATTATGAGTGTAGTGGGCGTATATTGTCTGTGTGGGTGTGTGTATGGATATGCACGGCGTGTGTGTTTGTTGTGTGTTTGAGTAGTGTGTTTGGCGTGTTCTGTGCGTGTGTGGTATGTGCGTGGTGCGTTACTGTTTGTGTGTGTGTGCTGTGTATGCTGTGTGTATGTAATATGCATGTGGTTTGTGCGAAGCTGTTGTGAAATAACAGGTGAGTGTTTGGTTAATAACTATGCCTCCAAGGCTGTACATAATAAATACGCGTAAAGGACTGTTAGATAAATGAAGAGGTATTTAGTAAACAGCTTTCTTTGTCCAGTTGCCTGTCAGCTGCAGTCCAGCTTACACATGGTGTGATGATAATAACCAAAAAAGAGAAGAAATTAGTATTTTTGGGGGTGTCATGTCAACTTGAAGAAGCTATCAAAGCAGATGGAGAAACGGGAGCAAAATGAGTCAGGCAAATTTTCCAGACTGTCTATCTTAAAAAAAAAATAAAAAAACGAAAGCACCAGATCACTGGCACACAGCAAAAATTATACCGATAACTGCTTTCTATAAGATACATCACAATTTCTGCAAAAAAAGAAGTAAGCGAAGAAGAGGATGATATCTCAGAATTTTGTTGTTTGCACATGAGCAAGTATTAATATCAAAAACAGAAGAGAGCTTACGGAACCAGATAGACAAAGTCAATACCTAGTGTGAGAAATATAACATGAGGATAAACATTGATAAGACATTTCAGTTAAAGCAAATAGCACAGAAATAACACAAAGTCAATACCTAGTGTGAGAAATATAACATGAGGATAAACATTGATAAGACATTTCAGTTAAAGCAAATAGCACAGAAATAACACAAAGTCAATACCTAGTGTGAGAAATATAACATGAGGATAAACATTGATAAGACATTTCAGTTAAAGCAAATAGCACAGAAATAACACAAACGAGTTAGTTTAAACATCTAGGGTAATTTTTCAGCTCGGGTACAAGAATGGATAGTGGAATCAACATTCGACGTGCGGAATACAAATCTGTAATGGGACAATTATCACCGCTTCTGACATATAGAAAGATACCGCTGCTAACCGAAGCAAATCGCATGAGAACGGTTGTTTAGTCGATATTGTGCTACCAGTGCCAATCGTGAACCCTTACAACAGAGATAATTTGTCTTAGGAGAGCTGCCGGAGTGACAGGGACGGATAAAATCAAGAAAGAAAAAATTAGAAAAAGACTAGGACTGAAACAAATTATACAATTTATCCACCCCCCCCCCCCCCCCCCCCCCCAAAAAAATGATATGATTTGGCCACTTGACGAAAATGCCCTAATACCAATTGCCACAGAGAGCCAGGCTGAAGAAATATAATGAACAAACAACAAGGGGAAGACCACGCAAGATATGGAGCGACATCACCAGGAGCAACCTAACAGAAATAAACAGCATCAAGTGCAATGAATTTGACAAAGTGCACAAACGATCCTTACATCTGCCGCCTACACTTTAATGAGGTGAACTGTGGAAGAAGAAGAAAAAATAAGAGGAATAAGAAGACGAATAATAATAATAATAATAATAATAATAATAATAATAATAAGAAGAAGAAGAAGAAGAAGAAGAAGAAGAAGAAGAAGAAGAAGAAGAAGAAGAAGAAGAAGAAGAAGAAGAAGAAGAAGAAGAAGAAGAAGAAGAAGAAGAAGAAGAAGAAGAAGAAGAAAAAGAAGAAGAAGAAAAAGAAAAAGAAGACGAGGAAGAAGAAGAAGAAAAAGAAGACGAGGAAGAAGAAGAAGAAAAAGAAGACGAGGAAGAAGAAGAAGAAAAAGAAGACGAGGAAGAAGAAGAAGAAAAAGAAGAAAAAGAAGACGAGGAAGAAGAAGAAGAAAAAGAAGACGAGGAAGAAGAAGAAGAAATAAAAGACGAGGAAGAAGAAGAAGAAAAAGAAGACGTGGAAGAAGAAGAAGAAAAAGAAGACGAGGAAGAAGAAGAAGAAAAAGAAGACGAGGAAGAAGAAGAAGAAGAAGAAAAAGAAGAAGAAGAAGAAAAAGTAGAAAAAGTAGATTTTGATGATAATGATGATAATGATGAAGTTAATGATGATGACAAAGCGCGGAACCTCTTCCGCTCCATTCAGCACCAATAATTTTGGCGTGCCCCACAAAACATGTGACGTCACCCACATCTGATTCATGGCATACCTTGAGGCCGGACAACGGCAAAGGTGCTCCTACTGATTTCTGTTCAGTTGCCCAGTCATTCCACTTTATATATGTAAACCACACACAGTGTTCTTTCTACGGCTTGTCGGAGGCTTTCGATAGTCTTCGTTTTTCAAGTCCGGCCCTAAAGATATCTTCTTATCCAGTATGGCCGTTTAATAAGGTAACCGCTGTTTCGAAACTGTAGTATCGGGGCAGCAGTGTTTCACGTTTCCGCAATTATAAAGTTTAGCGTGAAAATATGACTTCTCCATTACGACCGCCGCCAACACCAGGCCCCGACAATCAGCCTAAATTTATATATAGCCCTGGAAATGATTTATACGAAGCTCCTGCACATCAGCCTTTAATACCGCAACGCACCACTTCTTTGAAGCCGCGAACGCGTCACTCTGAAGTGCAGGCTGCCTCAAGTGAAGCTGTGACTCCAAAAGCAGCTGCAGACAAAAAACCTCGTACCCTTGTCCCGGCACCGCCACGAGTCCCTAAACCTCCTGTGCTGCGTGATAAACCACATCATCAAGAGGAGCAGCAGCCTCCCAAACCACTGCCACGGCGAAAGCTCCCTCCGTCAGCAGAAGGCGAGCACATATATGTAAACGCTCCGTCCCATGATCCACAATTACAATCCCGAATGCCCACATTTCCGAGACCATCGGAGACTCATGCGTTTCAGAAATTACCAACCAACCCTGACTACAACACCTATGAAAGCGTTTATAAATTGGATTCAACCTTCGACTCAGTTGATCATTTCCTGGACGCAACCGTCGATACTTCTTCAGCTAGTCAATTTGAGCAGCCTATGTCAGAAGTGTCAAAAAGTTCAGCTGCATCAGTTGAAACACACAAAGGTACACACGGAGTATACCAAATACAAATAGATCCAAGTGTCGGTTCTGAATCGACTGTAACCTTCGACCCGTACGTCGGCTCCAATCATGTGTACTCCTTGAATGAATACAACATTGATACAATCGCCTTTAGTGATAATCCTGCTATGGTGTTCTTTTACGATCCAACGGATCCTAATACCGTTGTAACCAGGGATCAATTCAAGAAGGTAAGATTGATATTAAGCACGCTTTCAACTGGATATTGGCTCCTGCTTGATTATTTTTGTTGTTGTTAATGGGGTCATTTCTTTTTGCGGATTCTTTTTTTTATTTAATTATTCATACAGCAGATAGATTTGTTAACTGTACCAGGAGATAGATTTGTTAACTGTACCATCAGAAAGATTTGACAACTGTACTAGCAGATAGATTTGACAACTGTACTAGCAGATAGATTTGACAACTGTACCATCAGATAGATTTGACAACTCTACTAGCAGATAGATTTGACAACTGTACTAGCAGATAGATTTGACAACTGTACTAGCAGATAGATTTGGCAACTGTACGAGCAGATAGATTTGTTAACTGTACCATCAGAAAGATTTGACAACTGTACCAGCAGATAGATTTGTTAACTGTACCATCAGAAAGATTTGACAACTGTACTAGCAGATAGTGTTGACAACTGTACCAGTAGATAGATTTTCCAAATGTACCAACAGATAGATTTGACAACTGTACCAGTAGATAGATTTGACAACTGTACCAGTATGTAGATTTGAACTATTGTACCAGCAGAATAACATGACACATGTAAAATGAGATAGATTTGACACCTCTAACAGAAAATCAATTTAAACATTATACTAATAAGTAGACAACCATACTAATATAATAGATTAGGCAGATGTAAAAACAGTCTGGAAAGATCTACCTGCAGATATGCTAGACAGTTGTACCCGCAAATAGATTACATAAACTATACCTGCAGATATGCTAGACAGTTGTACCCGCAAATAGATTACATAAACTATACCTGCAGATATGCTAGACAGTTGTACCCGCAAATAGATTACATAAACTATACCAGCATATATGCTAGACAGTTGTACCAGCAAATAGATTACATAAACTATACCAGCATATATGCTAGACAGTTATACTAGCAAATAGATTACATAAACTATACCAGCATATATGCTAGACAGTTATGCTAGCAAATAGATTACATAAACTATTCCAGCATATATGCTAGACAGTTATACTAGCAAATAGATTACATAAAATATACCAGCATATATGCTAGACATTTATACTAGCAAATAGATTACATAAACTATACCAGCAGAAATACTTTACACTTGGATCAGCAAACAAATTAGATAATTTCTACCAGCAGCAATTTAGACAGTTATCCCAGCAAATAGACTACATAATTTGACTAGCAGAAATACTAGACTTTTGCACCAAATGAGTAAGATCTTTATCGTAACAAATTGCTGTGTCACTGAAGATCAATTAAATGCGCAACGAGTCTAAAATGGGTGTCACAAAATAAAATGGGGAGTGTTGTTAACTTCAAGAGTCTGTTCTCACCTGCTAGTCAGTTTTTACCTACTGGTCAGCTCTTACCTACTGGTCAGCTCTTACCTACTGGTTAGTTCTTACCTACTGGTCAATTCTTACCTACTGGTCAGTTCTTACCTACTGGTCAATTCTTACTTACTGGTCAATTCTCACCTACTGGTCAGTTCTTACCTATTGGTTAGTTCTTACCTACTAGTCAGTTCTTACCTACTAGTCAGTTCTTACCTACTGGTCAGTTCTTACCTACTGGCAAATTCTCACCTACTGGTCAGTTCTTACCTATTGGTTAGTTCTTACCTACTAGACAGTTCCTACGGCACACAAAGTTTGACGATGATTATACGTTTTAAGTAGTTTATTTTGAGCGCGTGTATATGATTGTGCGTCTGAATGTGCGTTTGAAATTTTGCTTGCTTTATAAATACCCATATGTCACTGTGCTTTTATCTAGGCGGCTGATTCAAAGACAACCTACAACCACAACTATGGAGCAGTGAACTGCTTGGAAGATCCGGAATTCTGTGATAAATGGCAGATCAACCAAATCCCCATGATCAAAGTGTTTAACGAGGGCAGGGTTGTCAGCACCGTTCGGGAGATGAAGACCTTCGACAGCAAGGCCATGACAAAGTTTTTGGACACCTTGGTGACCATCAATCAGTCTACCGCCAGTAAATCAAATGAGCGCTCTACAACGTCTACCAAATCAAAATGCTCTATAGCTAAGATGTTTGGCTTTAAGAAGTGACGGCCGGGCACACGATTTCCTTACAACTCTAGGGAATGTTTTTATCGCAGACTGCTTGAGTTGAAATGGCACAAGAATAGGACGCAGGTGTACACTGATCAGCTCTGGGGCACACTCTGTCCTTGAAATGAAGCCTAACCTTCGACATCAAACACTAACCAATTGACCTAACCTAAACTAACTTATTATTATCTTTAGCACAGAGCACCTATCATTACCTTCAACACAGAGCAGCTATCATTATTTTCAACATAGAGCCCCTATCATTATCCAATTTTAACACAGAGCACCTATCATTATCTTCAACATAGAGCACCTATTATTAACTTCAACAGAGAGCACCTATCATTATCTTCCTCATAGAGCACCTATTAGTATTTATCTTCAACACGGAGCACCTATCAGTATCTTCAGCACAGAGCACCTATTAGTATCTATCTGCAACACAGAGCACCTATCAGTATCTTCAACACAGAGCATCTATTAGTATCTATCTTCAACACAGAGCACCTTTCAGTATCTTCAACACAGAGCACCTATCAGTATCTTCAACACAGAGTACCTATCAGTATCTTCAACACAGAGCACCTATTAGTATCTTCAACACAGAGCACCTATCATTATCTTCAACACAGAGCACCTGGCCTTGTCTTGATCTAAACAGTGAGCATCTGAATCATGCTTGAACCTAGTATAGAGCACATGATCTTATCTTAATCGTACACCAGAAACATGTGTCATGATCTCAGTCTCAAATATGGCTAACCTGCCAATATATTTTGAAAACCGTTTGCATAATTGTAGATTCAACTAAATACAAGGCAGAGTTGAAACGATGTATGTGTGCGGTGGTTAGCCTTGTTAGTTTGTCCTTATTACGTTAGAGTGAATTATTTCGTTTATAATTTATATTCTTTTATTATTGATCAGACAAGTCGCTCAAGTTTAGTTCTTTGTCTTTATTCGCTGGACGCATGTGAGTTCGGGTCCACGATGTCACCTGCCTGGTAACACATCGCATGTGTGTATCACTGCACGACATCCGCTGCCTGGTAACACATCGCATGTGTGTATCGGTGCATGACATGGCTGCCTGGTAACACATAGCATGTGTGTATCACTGCACGACATCGCATGTGTGTATCGGTACACGACATCCGCTACCTGGTAACACATCGCATGTGTGTATATCGGTGCATGACATGGCTGCCTGGTAACACATCGCAAATGTGTATCGGTGCACGACATGGCTGCCTGGTAAAACATCGCAAATGTGTATCGGAGCACCACATGGCTGCCTGGTAACACATCGCATGTGTGTTTCGGTGCACGACATGGCTGCCTGGTAACACATCGCATGTGTGTTTCGGTGCACGACATGGCTGCCTGGTAACACATCGCATGTGTGTATCGGTGCACGACATGGCTGCCTGGTAACACATCGCATGTGTGTATCGGTGCACGACATGGCTGCCTGGTAAAACATCGCAAATGTGTATCGCAGCACCACATGGCTGCCTGGTAACACATCGCATGTTTGTCTCAGTGCACGATATGGCTGCCTAGTAACGTTCGAAAGAAAAAATGCAGCTGGCTAGAAAGAAGAAAATCGTCAATGGGTCAGGCCGAGGATGTTAGACAGTGTGACATTTGAGCAGTACAAAACCACTGAACTCAGCTAATTATCATTTAAACCACACAAGAGAGGCAGCTTTCTATAGGACAAGCAACCCTTGTGGTTGTACTGTGATGTAATGTCTATGAGAAGGCGTCAGCCACACAGGCTCTCGTCTGTGCAGCACGTTGGTAGAGCATGAACTATAATGTCTTTACAATAGTTTCACGAAACAATAGTAGAAAAATAACTTATTTTAAAGGGTCACCATGGAGACTTTGTGTAAATGATTGCACATTTAATAAATTGATATCGGAAGTGTCGGTCCTCCAGCCTGGAGACAATGTTATATGTTGTTCCTCCAGCCTGGAGACAGTGTTATATGTCGTTCCTCCAGCCTGGAGACAGTCTGATGTGTCGTTCCACCAGCCTGGAGACAGTCTGATGTTGTTCCTCCAGCCTGGAGACAGTCTGATGTCGTTCCTCCAGCCTGGAGACAGTCTGATGTGTTGTTCGTCCAGCCTGGAGACAGTCTGATGGGTCGTTCCTCCAGCCTGGAGACAGTCTGATGTGTCGTTCCTCCAGCCTAGAGACCCTGATGTGTCGTTCCTCCAGCCTAGGAGACAGTCTGATGTGTCGTTCCCTCCAGCTCGAGACAGTCTGATGTGTCGTTCCTCCTCCAGCCTGGAGACAGTCTGATGTGTCGTTCCTCCAGCCTGGAGACAGTGTGATGTGTCGTTCCTCCAGCCTGGAGGACAGTCTTTATGTCGTTCCTCCAGCCTGGAGACAGTCTGACAGTTGTTCCTCCAAACAATGGAGACAGTCTGATGTTGTTTCCTCCAGCCTGGAGACAGTCTGATGTCGTTCCTCCAGCCTAGAGACAGTCTGATGAGTTGTTTCCTCCCAGCCTGGAGACAGTCTGATGTGTGTTCCTCCAGCCTGGAGACAGTCTGATGTGTCGTTCCTCCAGCCTGGAGACAGTCTGATGTGTCGTTCCTCCAGCCTGGAGACATTCTGATGTGTCGTTCCTTCAGCCTGGAGACAGTCTGATGTTGTTCCTCCAGCCTGGAGACAGTCTGAAGTTGTTCCTCCAGCCTGGAGACAGTCTGATGTGTCGTTCCTCAAGCATGGAGACAGTCTGATGTGTCGTTCCTCAAGCCTGGAGACAGTCTGATGTGTCGTTCCTCCAGCCTGGAGACAGTGTGATGTGTCGTTCCTTCAGCCTGGAGACAGTCTGATGTCGTTCCTCCAGCCTGGAGACAGGCTGATGTTGTTCCTCCAGCCTGGAGACAGTCTGATGTTGTTCCTATAGCCTGGAGACAGTCTGAAGTTGTTCCTCCAGCCTGGAGACAGTCTGATGTGTCGTTCCTCCAGCCTGAAGTCAGTCTGATGTGTCGTTCCTCCAGCCTGGAGACAGTCTGATGTGTCGTTCCTCCAGCAGTCTGGTCGTTAGACAGTCTGATGTGTCTTCCACCAGCCCTGGAGATGTGTCGTTCCTCCAGCCTGGAGACAGTCTGATGTGTCGTTCCTCCAGCCTGGAGACAGTCTGATGTTGTTCCTCCAGCCTGGAGACAGTCTGATGTGTCGTTCCTCCAGCCTGGAGACAGTCTGATGTCGTTCCTCCAGCCTGGAGACAGTCTGATGTGTCGTTCCTCCAGCCTGGAGACAGTCTGATGTTGTTCCTCCAGCAGTGGAGACAGTCTGATGACAGTCGTTCCTCCAGCCTGGAGACAGTCTGATGTGTCGTTGACAGTCTGATGTTGTTCAGCCTGGAGACAGTCTGATGTCGTTCCTCCAGCAGCCCAGGGAGACAGTCTGATGTTGTTCCTCCAGCCTGGAGACAGTCTGATGTCGATGTGTCGTTCCTCCAGCCTGGAGACAGTCTGATGTGTGTCCTCCAGCCTGGAGACAGTCATATGTCGCCTCCAGCCTGGAGACAGTCTGATGTCGTTCCTCCAGCCTGGAGACAGTCTGATGTGTCGTTCCTCCAGCCTGGAGACAGTCTGATGTGTCGTTCCTGCAGCCTGGAGACAGCCTGGAGACAGTCTGATGTGCCTGGAGACAGTCTGATGTTGTTCCTCCAGCCTGGAGACAGTCTGATGTCGTTCCTCCAGCCTGGAGACAGTCTGATGTTGTTCCTCCAGCCTGGAGACAGTCTGATGTTGTTCCTCCAGCCTGGAGACAGTCTGATGTTCGTTCCTCCAGCCTGGAGACAGTCTGATGTGTCGTTCCTCCAGCCTGGAGACAGTCTGATGTGTCGTTCCTCCAGCCTGGAGACAGTCTGATGTGTCGTTCCTCCAGCCTGGAGACAGTCTGATGTCGTTCCTCCAGCCTGGAGACAGTCTGATGTGTCGTTCCACCAGCCTGGAGACAGTCTGATGTTGTTCGTGGAGACAGTCTGATGTTGTTCCTCCTCCAGCCTGGAGACAGTCGTGATGTGTCGTTCCTCCAGCCTGGAGACAGTCTGATGTTGTTCCTACAGCCTGGAGACAGTCTGATGTGTCGTTCCTCTGGAGACAGCCTGGAGACCTGTCTGATGTCGTTCCTCCAGCCTGGAGACAGTCTGATGTGTCGTTCCACCAGCCTGGAGACAGTCTGATGTCGTTCCTCCAGCCTGGAGACAGTGTTATATGTCGTTCCTCCAGCCTGGAGACAGTCTGATGTTGTTCCTCCAGCCTGGAGACAGTCTGATGTGTCGTTCCTCCAGCCTGGAGACAGTCTGATGTTGTTCCTCCAGCCTGGAGACAGTCTGAAGTTGTTCCTCCAGCCTGGAGACAGTCTGATGTTGTTCCTCCAGCCTGGAGACAGTCTGATGTCGTTCCTCCAGCCTAGAGACAGTCTGAAGTTGTTCCTCCAGCCTGGAGACAGTCTGATGTTGTTCCTCCAGCCTGGAGACAGTCTGATGTGTCGTTCCTCCAGCCTGGAGACAGTCTGATGTGTCGTTCCTCCAGCCTGGAGACAGTCTGATGTCGTTCCTCCAGCCTGGAGACAGTCTGATGTGTCGTTCCACCAGCCTGGAGACAGTCTGATGTCGTTCCTCCAGCCTGGAGACAGTGTTATGTGTCGTTCCTCCAGCCTGGAGACAGTCTGATGTTGTTCCTCCAGCCTGGAGACAGTCTGCCTGGAAGTCTGTGTCGTTCCTCCAGCCTGGAGACAGTCTGATGTCGTTCCTCCAGCCTGGAGACAGTCTGATGTTCGTTCCTCCAGCAGCAGTCTGGAGTTCCTCCAGTCTGATGTTGTTCCTCCAGCCTAGAGACAGTCTGAAGTCTGTTGTCCTCCAGCCTGGAGACAGTCTGAAGTTGAGCCTGGAGACAGTCTGTTCCCTCAAGCCTGGAGACAGTCTGATGTGTCGTTCCTCCAGCCTGGACAGACAGTCAGTGATGTGTCGTTCCTCCAGCCTGGAGACAGTCTGATGTGTCGTTCCTTCAGCCTGGAGACAGTCTGATGTTGTTCCTCCAGCCTGGAGACAGTCTGAAGTTGTTCCTCCAGCCTGGAGACAGTCTGATGTTGTTCCTCCAGCCTGGAGACAGTCTGATGTGTCGTTCCTCAAGCCTGGAGACAGTCTGTTGTGTCGTTCCTCCAGCCTGGAGACAGTCTGATGTGTCGTTCCTTCAGCCTGGAGAAAGTCTGATGTCGTTCCTCCAGCCTGGAGACAGGCTGATGTGTCGTTCCTCAAGCCTGGATCTGTTGTTCCTCCAGCCTGGAGACCTGAAAGACAGTCTGAGACAGTCTGATGTTGTTCCTATAGCCTGGAGACAGTCTGAAGTTGTTCCTCCAGCCTGGAGACAGTCTGATGTGTCGTTCCTCCAGCCTGGAGACAGTCTGATGTGTCGTTCCTCCAGCCTGGAGACAGTCTGATGTGTGGTTCCTCCAGCCTTGAGACAGTCTGATGTCGTTACTCCAGCCTAGAGACAGTCTGATGTGTCGTTCCACCAGCCTGGAGACAGTCTGATGTCGTTCCTCCAGCCTGGAGACAGTCTGATGTGTCGTTCCTACAGCCTGGAGACAGTCTGATGTTGTTCCTACAGCCTGGAGACAGTCTGATGTGTCGTTCCTCCAGCCTGGAGACAGTCTGATGTGTCGTTCCTCCAGCCTGGAGACAGTCTGATGTGTCGTTCCTCCAGCCTGGAGACAGTCTGATGTCGTTCCTCCAGCCTGGAGACAGTCTGATGTGTCGTTCCTCCAGCCTGGAGACAGTCTGATGTGTCGTTCCTCCAGCCTGGAGACAGTCTGATGTGTCGTTCCTCCAGCCTTGAGACAGTCTGATGTGTCGTTCCTCCAGCCTGGAGACAGTCTGATGTGTCGTTCCTCCAGCCTGGAGACAGTCTGATGTGTCGTTCCTACAGCCTGGAGACAGTCTGAAGTTGTTCCTCCAGCCTGGAGACAGTCTGATGTGTCGTTCCTACAGCCTGGAGACAGTCTGATGTTGTTCCTCCATAGAGCCATCAATCTCACTTGTTGACTGCGTGTGTGTATGTGTTTGTGTGTGTGTGTGTGTGTGTGTGTGTGTGTGTGTGTGTGTGTGCTAATTATCGCCTAACACATCAGTTAACAAAACAATGAAACTAGTGGAGGAACAGGCAGGTTGTTTTTTTTTTGTGTGACAAATGTACCTCTGTCGATTTCTTTCTATAATTTTAGCATCGGTTTTGCTAACATACATTTCTTGATAGATGCTTTAGTATTACCCAAGTATTCAGTATTACACATTATAACTCCGCTTGTCTCGACTTTTTTCGGTTTGCACAGAAATCTACTGCAAAACCCAGCGAGGTGGTTCTATAGTCATAGCCTTACCCCTCAATATTGCCCACAACAGGTGATAGTTGTTTGAATGGGCTCTGTCTGCTATATGCTGTAACTGTCCTAATACCAATTCTTGTTTCAGAGTGGCTGTTTGCAAAAGAGCAAACGTCAGACTGCACCATTTAGCACAACAGACACAGACTGACTGGAGAGTAAACGTGACGTCACGTACACTCTATCAAACCTAGAGAAAGCACTGGCCGGACAACGGCCATTGTGCCAGCAGAGCGTCCACTGCAGTCGCACACAACAGGACAATAACTGAAACACATGCGCCACTAGGATACTTCGATAACCCAGTTTCTTGACAGCCGGGAGAAAGTAATTCTTTCAAAGCACTGATTCAAACAAAAACGTACTCACAAATCGACAATCAGGTAATGAGAACACTGTTTGTTCGCAGGCTTTAGACTACTGTTGGGCTATACCTAATTTATACTCCCTTTCAAGCTGCCATCGATTGTAATTTACAAACATGCCTCCGCAACTCACAGATTCAGAAACGCGACCTCAGCCACAGCTCCGACCACAACCGGCACCACGACCACAACCAGTACCGGCACCTCGACCAAAGCCAGTACCGCAGCCAAGGCCTAAACAGTCGCCGGTGTTACAACCACAGCAACAGTCCCCACTCTCCACATTCGCAAGCCCTAATACAAGAACTCCATTTCCCCCCTCCAAGAATTGGACACCCGAGCAGCCTGGTGACCCACAGCAGAAAGGCACTCCAAGTTTTACCCCTCAACAGTCGCAGTTTGGGACTCCAAACAATGAATCGGTGACAGCCTCAGCTAGGTCGTTCCGTTTCTTTAAACCTCCCACACCTGATACTCCCTCGTCTTCTGACCCTAATCCATACGTATATGATAGCTTTGACAATATAATCACATCTCCTTGGCAAAACCGGAGATCCCGATCTTTCTCTGACTCAGACTTTGGAGAACCCATATATTCAGACAACCGTTCATTGTATCGCCAAGATTCTCGTAACAAAACCCGATCAGAATTTGGTAGTGTAAGCTCTACCTCATCCTTCGAAGATGATGGTGACTCCATATATTCAACAATCCCACCGCATTCCAAGTTTGGATCCCCAAGTAGATCCCCATCTCAGTTTGGTAGTCCAGGACCTACAGCGGACTTTGAAGACCCAATATATGCAACAGTCCCTCCAAAATCCAGTCGTGGACCTAGGAATAGATCATTTTCAGAGTTTGCTAGTCCCAGTTTTCCACCACCGAGTGAAGATCTCGAATCTTCAGAACCACCCCCACTTCCCCTGCGTAAATATTTAGAGGAAGCCCCTTCACAACGTGGCAGTCGACCACCGTCAGGATATTCAGCAACATCTCCAGGCTCCCAATATGATTCTGGTGATATTTTTAGTCCATCACCTATTTCTTCTTATCCTCAATTTTCAAAGGAGTCTCCCAATCAGTCGTCCTCAAAGCTCTATTCTCCTTCTCATGAACGTCCTAGTGATTCTTTCGTTGAGTCTGAAAACGTTCAGTTCGTGAATACAGCCAACTTTAATGAGATCGTTGGAAACAAGGATCTAGCAATGGTGCTCTTCTATGATCCAGACATTGCTCAAAGTCAGGTCACACGAAAATACTTTAAGAAGGTAAGAACATTATCTCATGCAATGAACTTCTTTGCTCTTGTTCCAAATGAAGCACGACTTGCTAATCTGTCCCTCTTGTTTGTATTTATAATATCTATGTTTTCAGTGCTTGTTTCTTTTGTTTTGTTTTTTAAGTGTGTGCACAATGACAGTATCCAGCATTGTACGCACTGCTATCTTTCAGAATATAAAGCAATAAAGTGCACATGGCTTCCACTGTGTAATTCTCTTACTGGTGTCATGGTGCCACATTAAATGATGATTTCTTTCATAAAACCATTCGCTGTGAAAGTCAAGCCATTGTTCGTCAAGACTAAAATTGTTCGGAGCTGTCACACTTTCAATGAAAGCCCAATCCTCTACTTAGCTTTCACTACGGATCCATCCGTAAACAGAATGATCTCACCTGGGAGTGCATCAATAAACAGAATGATCTCACCTGGGAGTGCATTAATAAACATAATGATCTCACCTAGGAGTGCATCAATAAACATAATGATCTCACCTGGGAGTGCATCAATAAACAGAATGATCTCACCTGGGAGTGCATCAATAAACAGAATGATCTCACCTGGGAGTGCATCAATAAACAGAATGATCTCACCTGGGAGTGCATCAATAAACAGAATGATCTCATCTGGGAGTGCATCAATAAACAGAATGATCTCACCTGGGAGTGCATCAATAAACAGAATGATCTCACCTGGGAGTGCATCAAAAAAAAAAGAATGATCTCACCTGGGAGTGCATCAATGAACAGAATGATCCCATCTGGGAGTGCATCAATAAACAGAATGATCTCACCTGGGAGTGCATCAATAAACAGAATGATCTCACCTGGGAGTGCATCAATAAACAGAATGATCTCACCTAGGAGTGCTGGAATAAAAAGAATGATCTCACCTGGGAGTGCATCAATAAACAGAATGATCTCATCTGGGAGTGCATCAATAAACAGAATGATCTCACCTGGGAGTGCATCAATAAACAGAATGATCTCACCTGGGAGTGCATCAATAAACAGAATGATCTCACCTGGGAGTGCATCAATAAAAAGAATGATCTCACCTGGGAGTGCATCAATAAACATAATGATCTCACCTGGGAGTGCATCAATAAACAGAATAATCTCACCTGGGCGTGCATTCTTTTTTTGGGGCAAGCTCTTGCACAGCTGACTCGGTTTCCTCCTTTCCATTACCGGCAGCCTCAGTCACAAGTAACCATCAGTATATGCAAGGCTGTCTGGACCACGTTGTGATCCTTTTCTATTTAGTCACTAGAAGAAAACATTTGTATAATGGTTTCTGACTGTTCCATCCAAGAGCCGCCTCTTTTCAACCACTGTCAATTCCTTAAGCAGAGCTTTAGAATGTCAGAACTCTCATGCAAGCAGGAAATCTTTTTTTTTTTTTAATTAATCAAGAGTGAAATGCATGGAATGAATGTAAACATCCTGGGACTCAGTGATACAAAGACATATCTGAGCAAAGCGCATGTATTCATGTGATCAGAATGCTTGACTCATGAGAACAACAACAGGAAAGGCGTCTCAGTATCATTTTGGACAAAAGAAAAATCAAACACGGTAAAATGATATATGACAATATGATAACGGGTTCTATTTCTCAGAATAAGTGATACATTAGTAGATGTGAATATTAATAAAGACTATGTACCAATGAAAGACAGCTCAGAGAAATAAAGCAATGAGTATTATATACAGCTCAACACTGTACACTTAGCACAGTGTCAAAACATGGAAACGGTGGTAGTGCTACGTGTCAAGCAGCTGTTAACGCTTCGGAGGCATTGGCTCCTTGACAGCTTCATGAGGATATATCTGCCCTAAACACAACTAACCCAACACCGTTAGAGCACAGTAATTGCAAACAGCACTGATAAGTTCGCCCCAGAGGCGGTCCGCGTTTCCAACCACAACACACATTAGCCAGGGAGCTTTACAGTCGCCATCCATGCGCTGACGTTAAAGTTGCTAACCTGGTCAGAACCAACAGACTCCCATAGAAGCTCTTTGCTCTTTGAAACCTCGTAACTCACACCTAATCTCCCTGAAAATATTTCGGCTACCACATTTGTAATTTTCTTCTTTCTACTTCCATCGTTTCCGTTTTTTGTTTTTTTCCTTACCTTGTTCTTCTTCATCTTCTTCTTTATTATTCTTTATCTTATTTTTCTCTTTCTTCTTTATCTCTTTCTTCTTTTTCTTCTTCTTCTTCTTCTTCTTCTTCTTCTTCTTCTTCTTCTTCTTCTTCTTCTTCTTCTTCTTCTTCTTCTTCTTCTTCTTCTTCTTCTTCTTCTTCTTATTATTATTATTATTATTATTATTATTATTATTATTATTTTTATTATTATTATTATTATTATTATTATTATTATTATTATTATTATTATTATTATTATTATTATTATTATTCCTCTTCTTCTTCTTCGTCTTTTTCTTGACTTTCAATCCTCCTTTGCAAACCACCTTGCTAAGACAGATCAGTAATCGAGTAAGCGGTACTTCAAACAAATATCACTCATCACACCGGACTATCTTCTCACAACCCACAACGTTACTTCAAACAAATATCACTCATCACACCACACTATCTCTACA
This sequence comes from Candidula unifasciata, assembly GCA_905116865.2. Classification (NCBI taxonomy): domain Eukaryota; kingdom Metazoa; phylum Mollusca; class Gastropoda; order Stylommatophora; family Geomitridae; genus Candidula; species Candidula unifasciata. The sequence goes on along the minus strand of CAJHNH020007857.1, from coordinate 122,023 downwards.
CAACCCAAAACATGACTTCAAAGAAATATAAATCGTCACACCGGACTATCTCTACACAACCCCCAACGTTACTTCAAACATATATCACTCATCACACCACACTATCTCTACACAACCCAAAACATGACTTCAAAGAAATATAAATCGTCACACCGGACTATCTTTACACAACCCACAACATGACTTCGAACAAATATCACTCATCACACCGGACTATCTGTTAGCAGTTCCAAAACCATACTCCATGTCAGATAATGTTAGCAGTTCCAAAACCATACTCCATGTGAGATAATGTTAGCAGTTCCAAAACCATACTCCATGTGAGATAATGTTATCAGTTCCAAAACCATACTCCATGTGAGATAATGTTAACAGTTCCAAAGCAATACTCCATGTGAGATTATGTTAGCAGTTCCAAAACCATTCTCCATGTGAGATAATGTTAGCAGTCCCAAAGCCATACTCCATGTGAGATAATTCTAGCAGTTCCAAAACCATACTCTATCACCGAAATAATAGTTACTGGTAGAGAGTGTAAAGCAGTTTCTGTGCCATATCCGCTGATGCATCACCTTCAGAGTGAAAGGCCATTGTGCATGCCTTCAGCATTAGTGGCCACATATGGCGAGAGCTGTATTTGATAGACCCATTGACACTTGGTGAGTTATGTGGTCAACGTCAAGCCGACTGCCTTTACTTCCCAGGTCTAGACCTGGTACCGCCTCAAAGCTGGGTTAATTGGAAGCCAAGGTCACTTTTGAAATAGACAGTCCGGCTCGGTCCATCAGGATTCGAACCCGCATCCTTCAGATCTGCATGGTAGTGTCTAGCCGCTACACCACGGCGGCTTGCTTTTATCTTGCCGGAGACGCAATGAAATGACCGAACTTGCCGCGTACCATGCCCTACCTCTGTTGTGTGTGTCATTGTTCATCATTTGTTTGTCATCGCCCACATACGCAGGCCGCAGATGGGAAAAGGTACCTCAATCAGCAGTTTGCTGCAGTCAACTGCCAAGTGGATGGAGACTTCTGCGCCGCCCATGAGGCGACTGCCCTGCCCATGTACAAGATCTTCTCCAAGGGGAAGCTGCTGACCACCGTCAGAGAAACGACGCGATTCACAGATACCGATATGACCAGCTACATGGACAAGCTGCTGGAGGTCACCAAGAGTCCTTTACAACAGAACCCCAATGTCCAATTCAAAAAACGAAGTAAATGCTCTTTAGCTAAAATGTTTGGCTTTAAAAAGTAGTCAGAACAGTTTGGGTTGGGTGCAAGGTAGCTAGGCACTGATGCAAGAATAAGTGAGTCTGAATCATTTCTGATCTACCGTCATGATTCTGGCTCAACAAGGCTCAACAGCAGCCCTGTCAATCGCTTCATTCAGTATTTGAAGTTAATATACAGCCACAATAAACTGTAAGAAACACATATTTGTTATGTTGTTATCCTTGAGCAGGCTGACTTGTACTTAATACATTTGTTGATCTTATTCCATTACTTTGCACCGTTTTTGTTTATGTGTTGCCATCACTTTTAAAAGTGATTTTGTTATTATTTTACAGCATTTTGTACCGCTCTCTTTTGTTCAACTTTTCCCACTGTCTTATACCGTTGTTACTTTTTACTCATTCTCATTTTTTTTTTTTTAAGAAGACATTCATGTGCGTGCAGAGTAGCAAGCCTCGCTTTGTGGATCTGGGTAACTGCGTCCTTTCGGTAGTGTCTGCAGGGTGTGCAGGTGTGTGGGGAAACGAACTGCTACACCAGTTCACCATCTGACTTGTTCAGCCCTATCTGATGGTCAATATTTTGGTGAGAGGCTGGGTGAGGTAGCGCTGCGGATCGAAAGGTCGTGAGTTCGGCTCTTGGCGGAGGCTGCCTATTGAAAAAAAAGTATCTTAGGCTCTCTGGTAGACGCAGCCCTAAATGGGTACCCAGGGCAGTCCTGAGAAGTGGACACGGCCGGCGTGGCAATTGTCTTTATATAGGTCAAACCCTACATAGCCAAAAAAGGCCAAAGGCGTGGTAAATGGTTTTATTCATCTGTAAGATGTTGTTCTTCTGTAAGATGTTGTTCTTCTGTAAGATGTTGTTCTTCTGTAAGAAAGATGTTGTTCTACTGTAAGATGTTGTTCTTCTGTGAGATGTTTTTCTTCTGTAAGATGTTGTTCTTCTGTAAGAAAGATGTTGTTCTTCTGTAAGATGTTGTTCTTCTGTGAGATATATTCTTCTGTAAGATGTTGTTCTTCTGTAAGATGTTGTTAATCTGTAAGATGTTGTTCTTCTGTAAGATGTTGTTCATCTGTAAGATGATGTTCTTCTGTAAGATTTTGTTCTTCTGTGAGATGTTGTTCTTCTGTAAGATGTTGTTCATCTGTGAGATGTTGTTCTTCTGTAAGATGTTGTTCTTCTGTAAGATGTTGTTCTTCTGTGAGATGTTGTTCTTCTGTGAGATGTTGTTCTTCTGTAAGATGTTGTTCTTCTGTAAGATGTTGTTCTTCTGTAAGATGTTGTTCTTCTATAAGAAAGATTTTGTTCTTCTGTAAGATGTTGTTCTTCTGTGAGATGTTGTTCTTCTGTAAGATGTTATTCTTCTGTAAGAAAGATGTTGTTCTTCTGTGAGATGTTGTTCTTCTGTGAGATGTTGTTCTTCTGTGAGATGTTGTTCTTCTGTGAGATGTTGTTCTTCTGTGAGATGTTGTTCTTCTGTAAGAAAGATGTTGTTCTTCTGTAAGATGTTGTTCTTCTGTAAGATGTTGTTCTTCTGTGAGATGTTGTTCTTCTGTAAGATGTTGTTCTTCTGTAAGATGTTGTTCTTCTGTAAGATGTTCATCTGTGAGATGTTGTTCTTCTGTAAGATGTTGTTCTTCTGTAAGATGTTGTTCTTCTGTAAGATGTTGTTCTTCTGTAAGATGTTGTTCTTCTGTAAGATGTTGTTCTTCTGTAAGATGTTGTTCTTCTGTAAGATGTTGTTCTTCTGTAAGATGTTGTTCTTCTGTAAGATGTTCATTTGTGAGATGTTGTTCTTCTGTAAGATGTTGTTCTTCTGTAAGATGTTCATCTGTGAGATGTTGTTCTTCTGTAAGATGTTGTTCTTCTGTAAGATGTTGTTCATCTGTGAGATGTTGTTCTTCTGTAAGATGTTGTTCTTCTGTAAGATGTTGTTCTTCTGTAAGATGTTGTTCTTCTGTAAGATGTTCATCTGTGAGATGTTGTTCTTCTGTAAGATGTTGTTCTTCTGTAAGATGTTCATCTGTGAGATGTTGTTCTTCTGTAAGATGTTGTTCTTCTGTAAGATGTTGTTCATCTGTGAGATGTTGTTCTTCTGTAAGATGTTATTCTTCTGTAAGATGTTGTTCTTCTGTAAGATGTTCATCTGTGAGATATTGTTCTTCTGTAAGATGTTCATCTGTGAGATGTTGTTCTTCTGTAAGATGTTGTTCTTCTGTAAGATGTTCATCTGTGAGATGTTGTTCTTCTGTAAGATGTTGTTCTTCTGTAAGATGTTGTTCTTCTGTAAGATGTTATTGTTCCTTAAGATGTTGTTCTTCCGTAAGATGATGTTCTTCATTAGGATGTTGTTTTTCCTTAAGATGCTGTTCTTCTGTAAGATGTTGTTCATCTGTAAGATGTTGTTCTTCTGTAAGATGTTGTTCATCTGTAAGTTGTTGTTCTTCGGTAAGATGTTGTTCTTCTGTAAGATGATGTTCTTCTGTAAGATGTTGTTCTTCTGTAAGATGTTTTTCTTCTGTAAGATGTTGTTCTTCTGTAACATGTTCTTTTGTAAGATGTTGTTTCTCTGTGAAATGTTCTTTTGTAAGGTGTTGTTCTTCTGTAAGATGTTGTTCTTCTGTAACATGTTCTTTTGTAAAATGTTGTTCCTCTTTAATATGTTCTTCTGTAAGATTTTGTTCTTCTGTAAGATGTTGTTCTTCTGTAAGAAAGATGTTGTTCTTCTGTAAGATGTTGTTTTTCTGTAAGATGTTTTTCTGTAAGATGTTGTTCATCTGTAAGATGTTGTTCATCTGTAAGATGATGTTCTTCTGTAAGATGTTGTTCTTCTGTAAGATGTTGTTTTTCTGTAAGATGTTGTTCATCTGTAAGATGTTGTTCTTCTGTAAGATGATGTTCTTCTGTAAGATGTTGTTCTTCTGTAAGATGATGTTTTTCTGTAAGATGTTGTTCATCTGTAAGATGTTGTTCTTCTGTAAGATGATGTTCTTCTGTAAGATGTTGTTCTTCTGTAAGACAGATGTTGTTCTTCTGTAAGATGTTGTTCTTCTGTAAGATGATGTTCTTCTGTAAGATGTTGTTCTTCTGTAAGATGTTGTTTTTCTGTAAGATGTTGTTCTTCTGTAAGATGTTGTTGTTCTTCTGTAAGATGTTGTTCATCTGTAAGATGTTGTTGTTCTTCTGTAAGATGTTGTTCATCTGTAAGATGTTGTTCTTCTGTAAGATGATGTTCTTCTGTAAGATGCAGTTCTTCTGTAAGATGTTGTTCTTCTGTAACATGTTCTTTTGTAAGATGTTGTTCCTCTGTAAAATGTTCTTCTGTAAGATGTTGTTCTTCTGTAAGATGTTGCTCTTCTGTAACATGTTCTTTTGTAAAATGTTGTTCCTCTGTAATATGTTCTTCTGTATGATGTTGTTCTTCTGTAACATGTTCTTTTGTAAGATGTTGTTCCTGTGTAATATGTTCTTCTGTAAAATGTTGTTCTTCTGTAAGATGTTGTTCCTCTGTAATATGTTCTACTATAAGATTTTGTTCTTCTGTAAAATGTTGTTCTTCTGTAACATGTTCTACTGTGAGATGTTGTTCCTCTGTAATATGTTCTACTGTAAGATGTTGTTCTTCTGTAAGATGTTGTTCTTCTGTAATATGTTCTACTGTAAGATGTTGTTCTTCTGTAATATGTTCTACTGTAAGATGTTGTTCTTCTGTAATATGTTTTACTGTGAGATGTTGTTCCTCTGTTATATGTTCTACTGTAAGATGTTGTTCTTCTGTAAGATGTTGTTCCTCTGTAATATGTTCTACTATAAGATGTTGTTATACTGTAAGATGTTGTTCTTCTGTAAGATGTTCTACTGTAAGATGTTGTTCTTCTGTAAGATGTTGTTCTTCTGTAAGATGTTCTACTGTAAGATATTGTTCTTCTGTAGCATGTTCTACTGTAAGATGTTGTTCTTGTGTAAGATGTTGTTCTTCTGCAACATGTTCTACTGTAAGATGTTGTTCTTCTGTAAGATGTTGTTCTACTGTAAGATGTTGTTCTTCTGTAAGATGTTGTTCTTCTGTAAGATGTTGTTCTTCTGTAACATGTTCTTTTGTAAAATGTTGTTCCTCTTTAATATGTTTTTCTGTAAGATTTTGTTCTTCTGTAAGATTTTGTTCTTCTGTATTATGTTCTACTGTAAGATGTTCTTCTGTAAAATGTATACGACAAGTACAGAAATATGAGTATCCAGGCGCATAGACAACATCCGATAGAAGATATAGATTTAAAAAAAAAGGACAGGCCAAAACTGCATTTTACAAAATGAAGGATATTTTGTGCAATAAAGATTTTGTGCCTTTGGAGTTTAGGAAAAGAATTCTCACATGCGATATACAGCCAGTTTTGACATACTGCTTGGGGTGAACGCAATCATGAACAAGAGACCAGACAAGGACATGTTATCCAATTTTATAAGAAAGTGCATCTGGAATTACATCAGCAGATACCAGACTCAGAATGAATAGGAATCTCCCTTGAAGCCCTGATAGGGACAACAGAAGATGAAATAAAACGGCGAAGAGAAGGAGAGATTCTGCGTAGAACCATCATCAGGAAAAGTTCAACTATGGCCTAATGAAAATCCAAGACCTGTATCAGTGGGCAACGAACCGACAGACATGGACATCAGAGCACTCGGGACCCTCCCAAAAGTACTCCGTTCCTATCTTCAACAGCAAGCGAACACTTCCAAATCTGACGGCACCAGTAACCGTTTGATTGTATATTCGTCTCTCCCTTTCCTAAAGTGTTGCCAAATTCCCTGGTAACTCCTCGCAGCGCCATTCTCCTGACACCTTAATGGTCTGTCTGTGCCTCCGCATTGTTCTCTCGGACATAAATGGCCCTAAAAATATATATTTTGTCATGCATCAAATCACCACCAATCTGTTTGCTTAACTTTCAACACACCAGAATGACCTGGAGAAAATATCCAAAGAATAATAAATACCTGAGACCTCTGAAGTGATGCTTGTCACTCTGTACAAAGCATTCCTATTTTCACCTTTCTCACCATGCTCTTCGAGACAGTTACAATCATGGCATGTGTCTACAGCCTATTCTAAAAACAGGGGAAGGCAGCAGAGACTGCCTCTACCTCCATTCTCAAACTAGACCTTGTAATAGCATATGCCAGGCTTTGCTGCACTAAGCGACGTCCATTTGCCTTTCTATAAACTCCCACGAACTTTGTTTACCCCTTAAAACAGAGCCATTTGTATAAAAGAAAACCTCTGAAGTAATGCTTGCCACTTCGCACGAAGCCTGCCCGCTTTCACATTTCTCATCGGGCTAGGAGTGCAGAGAGTGGCCAGCGGGAGCTATGGAGGTGGAAGTCCAATAGTTGATTCACGACGATTAACGCCCAGGTGATGAGATTTTTTATGCAAATGGTTCAGTGTTGAAATATATATCTAGCCACATATGCCCAATATGCCTGAAAGGCCTCGGAAATAATTAATTATTGGCAACTTGCAGATGTTTTAACGATCGCCGCTAGTGCCTTGTAGCCAGACACAGAATGCTACACAAGCCAGAAGGCGGCGATAACGAGAAGTGAGTGACCTCTTTCACCCCCTGCCAAAAACCTCTTCTGGAACCGGCTCTAGTTGGCTATGATTCTCTGACTCACCTGCCGTGTTTGTTCCTCATACCCCGTTCACAACATTAATCCTTGCATCATCATCATCATCCTCGTGTAACAGATCCTTTCTAGAACGTCGCTCTCATCACGGTCTCCCAGAAAGAGACTCAGTCTCTCGCTAGCTCTGCCACCTGGTAAACCTTCACATTTAAGGAGTGACTTATATTGTGTGCTCATCTTCGTGTTGATCAGCCCTTACTGCTTCTTCCAGGTACCATGCCTCCTGCCCATACTGACAGGACTAAAAACATGTTGGGGTCACCCAACAGAGAGAAGAGAAGGCTATTCAGAGATCAACAGAGGCGGGCGATGTCTGCAGCAGGGAACTTCAAGCAGGGGCGCCTCCACACAGAGAACATTAAGAGCAGGAGGACTCGGGTCCTTGATAAATGTCAAGGTATGGGCTGGTGGAGTCTGGTCAAATTGCACCAAATTTTTATAATAATCTGAGCATCCAAAAAATACGAGATATACAGCCAAAATACGCACAAGAAAGCATTACCACAACTTTGATGCACAAGTTTAACCCATCAAAATAGTTCCAGAGAAACTGCTATACGTCACATTTAATAACCCGTGGGATTCCTAGCAAATACAAGAGCGATAAATCAGGCACTCGAATGCCGAAAATGTCTAAGTATTCGAAAATTATTTTCTCAACTAGGCAACCGGTGTAAGGTAGCTATGCAAGAAACACCATCCCACTGTGGAGTTCCCAGAAATGAAAGAACTGATAAACTAGCTAAAGAAGGTGCAAATAAAGAACAATATGACGTACCGGTCTCTTGTCAAAAGAGGAAGAGAATTAATCAAATCAATCTGAAAGCCACCAAAACAGGTGCAAGATTTTTGTAATATTATTGACAGCATGGGGAAAGTCATTATTCTACGTCTTAGAACAGGACACAGTCAACTTCACAGCCATATGGACAAACATTCACGATTGGCGAATCAGCCATGTGCACGTGTGGATTAGCACCTGAGACACGTCCTCCAAGACTGTCTCAAATTCAACATATCGAGGCACATCTTCTGGCCAAGAGAAACACCGGTGCAAGCGTAAACTTTACGGATCGTTTAATGAATTACACAAGACAGTGAAGTTCATACTAGAGAGACCATTGCGGATATCATCATCATCATCATTATCATCATCATTATCATCATTATCAAATCCCTTGCTGACTGGCGAATCGATCATGCCTTCCCACAATCTTCAATTCGCCACTGTGTGTATAACTTCGTATGTTGACACACCCCCATGCCATGACAAAAGGCTTTCTAGAATCCTATGGCGCTGTCTTCCAGTGTCTCTCTTTCCACAGAACTTTTCAGTGGTCACAACATGTTCCATTGTAGATATAGATAATCTGGCTACCCTCTGAATACCGGGCGGTAAAGATGGCGGCCGCAAAATATCCTGACGAGCCACAGTCACGTGTCATTTGCGCACAAGCGGTCACGAGCACATCGCTGGACAATCAGGATTAGTGTCTGTTGACAACTTCGAGAAACGGAACAAACCACCGAGTTAAACTCGCCGCCGAGATGTCTCCCCCGCGCCGCTACGCGCGATGCGGATGGGGCTAAACTAGATGGCTGGGACCCACGAGCAGCAGCTTCCGCATCTCTTGCAGCTTTGCTCGTGATTCCAAGCCATCTACTTTAGCCCCAATCCACGCCGCGTGAGTGGGAGCCACTCTCGACGGTGGCGGTTGTCGCCTGAAAAGCGCAAATTAAGTGGCCGTAAGTGCGCAATTGACACGTGACTGAGGCCCTGTTTTTGGCCGCCATTGGCCGGCATCTTTTGTGCTCGTTATTCGGAGGATAGCCGGTTTGTGGATGCTACTAAAGAGAAAGCTGCGTTACCAATGTGGTACGAACCGCGCCTTGTTCCGATCGTACTTAGCCGAGTTTCAATGGCGTAACAGGCACAAACAGCAGATTTTCGGGCACTATTTACAACTTCTGTGCCATAATTGCCAGGTATAAAGGCATACAATTTTTGGTAAGTAGTCGATTTGATATAACATTTTTTTTTTTGTTCCTTATTAGATTTGACTTCAATTTTTGAATGTTTACGACACATGACACGTGACTGTGGCTCGTCAGGATATTTTGCGGCCGCCATCTTTACCGCCTGTTATTCAGAGGATAGCCGATAATCTATTTCGAACAAACGTAAAAGTAAGAAAAGCAGCGAATAAGACAAGACTAGACAGGATAAAGAATATAGACATTAGAAACACTGTCAAAACTACACCATGTTTAGACTACATAGAACATCAAAGAATGAAATGGTTTGGACATCTAACCAGGATGAAAAATGATCAAATAACATCACAAATTTTCAATCAAAGAAGCTCAGGATATAAGGCAAGAGGAAGACCAAGGAAACGGTGGATTGACGGGGTCTCCGAAACCTGCCAAAAGCATGGCCTCAGAACATCAGATGCTGCCCGCCTTGCTTATGACAGGAACTTGCATCTCCCCACAACGCTTAGCGGCATACGTGGAAGGAAAAAGTAAAAAGTAAAGTAAGTAAGTAAAAGGAAGAGGAAGAAATTGGGCAAGTTTTAATACACCTGATTTTATTCGTACATAACTTTTGATAGGTATGCTGATAAACTGACTAAATACGATATGAGCTAATTTCAAATCTACGTGGGTGTTATCATCTGCATACAGCCTGGAAACTCAGATTTGTTTTATTCTGTGCATACGACAGGAAACTCATCTGTTTGTATTTTGAGCGTATGCACAATGAACTCACGTGTATGTTATTCTGTCCATACAACACTGAACTCACGTGTTGTATTCTGTGCATACGACAGGGAACTCATTTGGGTTTTATTCTGTGCACACGACAGGCAACTCACGTATTGTATTCTGTGCACATGACACGGAACTCACGTTGTGTATTCTGTGCACACGACACGGAACTCACGTGTTGTATTCTGTGCACATGACACGGAACTCACGTGGTGTATTTTTTGCACATGACACGGAACTCACGTGTTGTATTCTGTGCATACGCCAGGGAACTCACGTGTTGTATTGTGTGCATACGACAGGGAACTCATGCGGGTTTTATTCTGTGCACACGACAGGAAACTCACGCGGGTTTTTTTCTGTGCACACCGAAAAGAAATCCTTTTCACGTGAGCCTTATTTTTTCCATTTCCAGCGTTTGATGAAGGATACGTAACACACCCTTTAGCAAACAACTGCACAAGAACAAAAACAGAGACCAGCTATAACTAGGTGTCAAAGATTACTTTTAATGCGAGGAAATGGCAGGTCGGCCATTGTTTGAACGGCACATCTGCTTACGACATTCACGGTCCCCTTCTACACGGTTCTGTTGTCATGTGGTGAGTTGGTACTAGCGGTTATGGTAATGAAGTTCTGGTCAGAAACTGTACACAATACAATCAGCTACAGGGGACTGGTCCTCTGGGTTGCGCCAACAGCGGCGCGTTTTCAACCAGCATCTTCAGTTCTTTGGCGTGGATGGTGCACACTTCTTGGATGGTGCTGAGTACGTTGCCTCGTGAGTAGACTTTGTACATGGGCGTTTTGCAGACGCCCTCCGACTGGCACAGGCCCGGATTAAGAGCGCAGTTCACAGCAGCATAACCGTGGTTCTCTCTCTGTGATGTCCTGGCAGCCTGAGTGAACAAGCGAGTCAATGAATGAGTGAATCGATGAATGAGTGAATCGATGAATGAGTGAATCGATGAAAGATTGAATCGATGAATGAGTGAATCGATGAATGAGTGAATCGATGAATGAGTAAATCAATGAATGAGTGAATCGATGAATGAATGAATCGATGAATGAGTGAATCGATGAATGAGTCAATCGATAAATGAGTGAATCGATGAATAAGTGAATCGATGAATGAGTGAATCGATGAATGAGTGAATCGATGAAGAAACGAATGAATCAAGAACTGGTAAAAGTATAAAAGTAAACGACCCTTATCCACGCTTTAGGCGTATAGGGCTAGACCTTAATTTGTATAGACCAATCGGCACAAGATGGGTGATGTGGTAAGCATAACGCCGGCCGCCTTTACTTCCCAGGACTATTCCGATCCGCGGCGAGCGTCTAGCCGCTCGGCCACGGGGACAAGAACTGGTTTGTTTGCATGATATTTCTGCCCGCTCCTTCCGACGCCAGGTGACAGCTGCCATGTTGATCGTAGAACGTTACTAAACTTGGTAATACAAGCATCGTTGTCTACGCCTTCAGTCTTATTCCGCATATACTGTTTGACTTAGAGGACAAACGGCACTGGGTGCGTGATGTGGTCAGCATCCCGCCGGCTTCCTTTACATCCCATGATTTTAACTAACAGCCATTTTAGGCTAGGTCGACCTGGGAGCTAAGGTAAGTTTATGAAAATGAAAATTTCTGCTGCCTTCAGATTTGAATCCACGACCTTTGGTTCGACAAGGAAGTGTCTAGCTCTAACATTACGACGGCTCGTAAGTAAATTGAGTGAGAACTTGTTTATTCAAGAGGGTCTTGCGACATGAGTGCCTAGCCTTATGTTGTATAGACCAATCAGCACTCGGTATGCGATATCTACAACATTAAGCCGATCACCTTTACGTCCCAGGAAATTATCTGTCACCTTTTGAAGGCTAGGTGGACCAACGAGGTATGTTTGTTTTAGTATACACAAGCCATGAGTTGTTAACCCTCAGGCTCGGTATTATGGATATCGCAACCTTCCGGCCTTGATTCCATTGTAAATACCTTGAATCTGAGAGATATGTGGCTTTTCTGCCTACCCCCGGGAGTGAACTCTGACAACAAGGAGCTCGTCACCCGCTCACCGCGCAATCCGGTTTAGTCAACTACGCTAGAGAGATGGACACCAATGAAGTAAGGTCAATTTTCAATCTCTTAAGATCTCAACTGATCACTGTCAGGTTGAAATGTCTAGGGCATACTGAAAAAATGTCAGATGACAGAGAGGTAAAAACTCTGTACACAAGGGAGCTCACCGGTAGTAAACCACGAGACAGACCAAGGAGAGATAATCTACACACAGACTTGCACACATTTGGTCTCAATAGCTGGGCAAATGAGCACTATCTAGTCAGATGAGTGGAGGCGGGAGATGTCTGCAGCAATGAACCTCAGGATCTCGGAATGCTTAAGAAGGGAAAGGTTCGCAACGCCTAAGCCATAGACGCATAGGAAAGTAGGTTATTTCCATTTAAACACATGTGCTTACAGTGAAGCGAAGGAATCAAAACTAAATTATAAATAAAAATACAGATATGTATTAATAGATAAGTTCTTGATGTGCTGCACGGAAGTTGTACTGTGCTGCGTTTAAGCTGACTCAAGAACCGCCTAAGAGCACACAGAGCTTGTCCATGCCCGCTCTATCCTCATCTGTAGCAGCCGGCGAAGTTCCCAGTACTGACAGCTCCAGGAGAAGATTATTAAATGATGGCCCAGCCTCTCTTCTGTACGGAGTAACGATGATTGAATTAAACATGTTTTTCCACTGAAAGAAATGTATGCTCTACATGGACGCCGTGTAATTGCATTCAGACAGCCCTGGAGGAGTAACACACTCGATTGCTTTGTTATTCTAGTAGTCTACGTCCACACAGCCTTAGAAGAGTAACACACTCGATTACTTTGTTATTCTTGTAGTCTGCGTCCACACAGCCTTGGAAGAGTAACACACTCGATTACTTTGTTATTCTAGTAGTCTACGTCCACACAGCCTTGGAAGAGTAACACACTCGATTACTTTGTCATTCTAGTAGTCCGCGTCCAGACAGCCTTGGAAGAGTAACACACTCGATGTCATTCTAGTAGTCTACGTCCACACAGCCTTGGAAGAGTAACACACTCGATTACTTTGTCATTTTAGTAGTCCGCGTCCAGACAGCCTTGGAAGAGTAACACACTCGATTACTTTGTCATTCTAGTAGTCTACGTCCACACAGCCTTGGAAGAGTAACACACTCGATTACTTTGTCATTCTAGTAGTCCGCGTCCAGACAGCCTTGGAAGAGTAACACACTCGATTACTTTGTCATTCTAGTAGTCTACGTCCACACAGCCTTGAAAGAGTAACACACTCGATTACTTTGTCATTCTAGTAGTCTACGTCCACACAGCCTTGGAAGAGTAACACACTCCATTACTTTGTCATTCTAGTAGTCCGCGTCCACACAGCCTTGGAAGAGTAACACACTCGATTACTTTGTCATTCTAGTAGTCCGCGTCCACACAGCCTTGGAAGAGTAACACACTCCATTACTTTGTCATTCTTGTAGTCGGCGTCCAGACAGCCCTAGGGGTGTGACACACTCGATTTCTTTGTCATTCTAGTTGTCTACGTCCACACAGCCCAAGGGGAGTGACACACTGGATTACTTTGTCATTCTAGTTGTCTGCGCCAAGACAGCCCTGGGGGAGTGACACATTCGACTACTTTATCATTCAAGTAGTCTTCGTCCAGACAGCCCTGGAGGAGTGGCGCACTCGATTACTTTGTCCTTTTTGTAGTCTGCGTCCACACAGCCTTGGAAGAGTAACACACTCGATTACTTTGTCATTTTTGTAGTCCGCGTCGACTGATACACAAGTTCTCCCTTTGAGGAGCTGGGAATGTTTATAGATAATACGACAGTTAAATAGGTAACTATGTAGGCTGGTGCGTTAAAACATGCGTGATTTTGTAATTGTGTATGTGTGTTAAAGGCAGCTAGATTATTTATCTCTTGAGGTAAGTAGCGATCCACTTAGCTATGGTGGGTGGTTTTACACCAGTGGGAATCTAACAACAACAGTAGGCACAGTACTGGTGAGTGAATTCATAGAACATCAAAGAATCAAATGGTTTGATCATCTAGTCGGAAACAAATCAGCCAGCAGGAAGCGTCCTACGTGGGAACAACGGGTTACAAAGCAAGAGGCCGACCAAGCAAGAAAGGGGTGGATGGAGTAAAAAGTGACAATACAGACAACATGGCATCAAGACAAGTTGCACGACAACATATACACACAAACACACACACATACACACATAAACACACCTAAAGGCAGACACTGAGAGACAGACAGATCAAGACATGTGTTGGTACCTTATTGACTTGTGCTCGGGCCCACATGGCCTTCTCCTCACCCTCGTCGCCATAGAACATCACTAGAGCAATGTCCTTCCTCTCGAGGAAGGGTCTGAAGTTGCAGCCGGTCAAGCCGAAGATGTACTCCGATCCACTGTACGGGTCTCTGGACTGAGGATCTACCGGTCTTTCTGCGACAGTGGGAGACACCTCAGGGGCGGGAACCGCTGGCACGGGCTCTATTGGTGCTTCCTGACTACTTTTAGACTGTTGTTTAAAAAAGGACTCCAAGTTTGCAAATTTGGACATGTCAATTTTGTTAACTCCTGCGACTCTGGGAACATCACTGCGTTTAGCCACGTTCGATGACCAATACTTTTTGAATACAGGCTTTTGCAGGTCGTCTGACGTGACTGGGAGCATCACAGAGACACCGTGAGATCTGGCGTAATCCATTTTGATGTTCTTCTGGTGTCACTGCTTGAGGATGAAGATGTTCTTTCACTATACAATAAACGCGTTTAGTACACTATTTCTGTCGACTGCTTTTTGAGAAATATTTAAGAAACAAAATCCATAGAGCGATATATCAACAGATAAACGAGGCCAACATCTAAGGCAAGCGCAGTTGGAGGATTTTGTTTTGTTTTGTTTTTGTCACAAAAAAACTTGAAGGCTATTGATTGATCAAATTGTAGGGAACTGTTCAAGCCGTGCTCCGGCCTGTAGGATGTGCTCAAGGACAAATGGGCCTGGCTGACGTCGTTTAGAGTTGATCACAGTAACATCAGACTAGGTGCCGTTTGGTGCACGAATCTCTGCTTGCCCATTTGAGAAAATCCGTATGCAAAATATGTTGAATTTAGAATCGACATATCAGCACTTATCATCCTCATAATCAGCATCATGCACAAAGTTTCATTTTCGATTAAATCAGTAATGGCCCGACTGTGTGTGCGTTTCGCCTTTTACTTAAGTGTTTAGCGTCGGTCAGCTTCCCTCGTGACTCTTCGAAACAACACTGAATTTTCAGAGCGGACGTAATAGCACTCACATCAGCGTTCTGTCCTCATCTTTAGTAGCTAGCAAAGAGTGCTAACTCCGAGCCTACCAACAGCAGTCTGGGTGTAAGCCTGCATTACGTTTCTTCGGCTATCCTCCGAATAACGGGCACAAACTATGGCGGCCAAAAACAGGGCCTCAGTCACGTGTCAATTGCGCACTTCCAGCTATTTAATTGGCGATCTTCCGGCTACTACCGCCAGCGCCAGGGGTAACCCACACGCCGCTCACGCAGCGTGGGTTGGGGCTAAACTAGATGGCTGGGACTCACGATCAAAGCTGCAGGAGATGCGGAAGCTCGCAAATTAAGTCGCGGAAAGTGCGCAATGACAAGTGACTGAGGCTCTGTTAAGGTATTTTTGCGGCCGCCAAAATATGTGCCTGTTATTCGGAGGTTAGCCAGTTTCTTCTTATTGTGGAGTGTCTCTGGTCACTCCCCGTGGGACCATTCTATTCAGACGTGATCACCTAAATGTGCCTCTGCATTGTTCACTACCTCCTAAAGAGCTTTGACATCATCTAGCTTATCATCCACAAGTTTACCACCAAGTGGCGCAGAAACAGCCAGTCTGTCCTAACACACTTGCATGCCCTGGGGAACATTTCCAAAGCATACAAGTACGCTGAACTGCTGAAACAATGCGTATCATTGCAAGAGAAGCATGTCTGTCTCTACCTTTGTAAGCATGCTTTGCGAATTAGTTACAATCACACGATGTCTGTATGCGTGAGTCTGTTTGTGTGTGCGTATGCGTGTGTGTGGGCGTGTGTGCACGTGTGTAATTGCGTGTGTGCAGCTTTTCTCAAGCCAACAGAAGGCTGCAGTGAACGCCTCTATTTTCAAACCAGATGTTGTGATATCATAAGTCAGGCTTTGTTACGCATAAGGTCATCAGTTACTTTATTTATGAACCTCTCAAGCACTTCTTCTGCCACTCAACATAAAGTCCTCGCTATAGATAATCACATCACCTGTGCTGGAATTGTCATAATTCAATTATTTCTGACTCCGCTGCACACTCTTCCATTTTTCTCAAAGCGTGATGACTCATTGGTGCCTCTGCTCTGCCCACTCGCTCCCAAAGGGCCATTACAAAAACAGCTTGCATCAGTTTACCACTATGTTGTGCAGAAGGGACCTGTCCATCTGCGTATTCATTTCCCAACACACCAACATATGGGAAAAAACCTGTCTCGTATGATGCGATGCTTACTGCTCTTCACGAAGCACACCGGTTTCCACCTTTCCCGACCTGCTCTGTGAGTCGGTTACAATGACGACATGTGTGTACAACTGATTCTAGCTAGCGGAAGGCCGCAGTGATTGCCTCCACCTCCATTCTCAAACTAGAAGTGGTATTATGTGCCAGGCTTTGTTACCTTAGGAAACGGCTAGTCTCTTTTGGTATGAGCTCCCATGCTCCTCGTGTGCCTCTCAACATAGCTCCGTCTGTATACACACAATCATCCCCTCTCTACATAGATCCGTCTGTATAGACACAATCATCCCCTCTACATAGATCCGTCTGTATACACACAATCATCCCCTCTACATAGATCCGTCTGTATAGACACAATCATTCCCTCTACATAGATCCGTCTGTATACACACAATTATTCCCTCTCCATAGATCCGTCTGTATACACACAATCATTCCCTCTACATAGATCCGTCTGTATACACACAATCATTTCCTCTACATAGATCCGTCTGTATACACGCTATAATCCCCTCTCAACACAGATCCGTCTGTATACACACAATAATCGGCTCTCCTTTAAATACCGATCGTTAGCTGGAAAGCCGACGGTCGCTTAGTGGGAGTTCACTCCCCTGGCTGCATTGCAAATACGGAGCGGACAAGTCACGAATCAAAACAGACAGTGAGGGCGACATCAGGTCTGCTAATGCTTGGGTGTTTCCCCAAGATCTGGGTGTTTATTTGACGCTTTGGGGTAATCTGTGTTTTTTTTAATAGTAAATATATCCATATATATATATATATATATATATATATATATATATATATATATATATATATATATATATATATATATATATATATATGTGTGTGTGTGTGTGTGTGTGTGTGTGTGCTATTAGTTGCCACGGGTGTGACTCCTGCAGATCTGTATGCCTTAATGACCGATAAATTTGCTTGGTTAGGGGTAGGGTTAGGGTTAGGGTTAGATGTGACACTTTTAGTCACTTTTTTTAAGGACAATTCGCCATCAATTGGGCACCAGCCGCGCGCTATTGCCGTCATATTTAAAAGAATTCCAGTGGCGCCACTCACATTTTCGGCCATTTTTTGGAACTCCTACGTCAAAATTTTCACATCTAACCCTAACCCTAACCCTACCCCTAACGCTAACCCTATCCCTAACCCTAACCCTAACCCAAACGCTACACCCTACGCAACCGTATGAGGACTACGCAACCGTATACGCAACCGTATGATGATAGGTAAGTACGTCATTTGTTTCGTTCCCTCTGTATGGTCCGTATTTGCACTGCAACCAAGGGAGTGAACTCCCACTAAGCAACCGTCGGCTTTACAGCTAACGATCGTTGTTCAAAGTAGAGCCCAATAATCTCCTCTCAACTCAGATTCGTCTGTATACACACAATAATCCCCTCTCAATATTGCTCCGTCTGTATACACACAGTCATCCCCTCTCAACATAGATCCGTCAGTATACACACAGTCATCCCCTCTCAACATAGATCCGTCAGTATACACACAGTCATCCCCTCTCAACATAGATCCGTCAGTATACACACAGTCATCCCCTCTCAACATAGATCCGTCAGTATACACACAGTCATCCCCTCTCAACATAGATCCGTCAGTATACACACAGTCATCCCCTCTCAACATAGATCCGTCAGTATACACGCAGTCATCCCCTCTCAACATAGATCCGTCTGTATACACGCAGTCATCCCCTCTCAGCATAGATCCGTCTGTATACACACAGTCATCCCCTCTCAACATAGATCCGTCTGTATACACGCAGTCATCCCCTCTCAACATAGATCCGTCTGTATACACACAGTCATCCCCTCTCAACATAGATCCGTCAGTATACACACAGTCATCCCCTCTCAACATAGATCCGTCAGTATACACACAGTCATCCTCTCTCAACATAGATCCGTCAGTATACACACAGTCATCCTCTCTCAACATAGATCCGTCAGTATACACACAGTCATCCCCTCTCAACATAGATCCGTCTGTATACACACAATCATCCCCTCTTAACATAGATCCGTCTGTAAACACACAATAGTCCCCTCTTAACATAGATCCGTCTGTATACACACAATAATTCCCTCTTAACATAAATCCGTCTGTAAACACACAATAGTCCCCCCTCAACATAGATCCGTCAGTATACACACAATTATATTATTATGCAGCGGGCCAGTTGCTGCACTCACGACCTACAATAGAATGATACACCACTCTGGTCTACTCATCTACTCGTCTAATGTGCTCAAGAACGTCCTATTGTATCGTCAGACTGTGCTGTAAAACCCTACTAGTTTCAGCCTGCAGCTTAGCGCTGTCTAGGACTTCGTGCAGGAGTTGCATCTTGTCTGTGATTACTCAGAGATAAACTTTGCTAGCAGCACTTTGAACCTATCTGTAATAGTTGATAGTGAAATTATAATTTACATACATACTATCGAAGTTTCTGTTGAACACACAGAACTGCAGGGCATGGCTTCATGCTGTATACGCATACGTTTTATTACTTGACTCTTTGCTAGGGTTAGCATTCCAAGCACTCACGCACAACGGTCTTCATTTTAGAAGGGTTTTCCTGAAAAAGGAACATACTACCTAAGTGTTTTCTTCTTTTTGTTCTGCGTTCGACATCAGTCATGCTAAACATTGAGTCCCGTCTGGGTCGCAAAAAAGGGTGTGCGTTTAAGGTCGCCACCGGTCCCCCATAGCTTCTCTCTCAGTGTGGCTCCCATGGGCCAGATCCACAGTCTTTGCTGGGAGAGGTAAGGGCAGTACTGCAGAATGTGCTCAGGGGTCTGTTTTTCTGCTCCACAATCACAGGCAGCAGATTCTTTTATGCCTATCATGTACAAGTGTGCTCGAAGACCACAGTGTCCAGTCCGAAGTCTAAAAATTGATGTTTGTTCTTTCCTGTTGAGTTTGTTTATGTTGTCACTCTCTGGTCTGTATTCTCTATTCTGCTTCCTCCACTCCCGCTTGAAAGGCTACTTTAGCGCTGTTTTGGTTTCCTTGTAGCTATGTGGTGGATGAGGTTGTGGAAGATTACTCCCAGCTTTTGCATACGATACTTCAAGCTTGAGAATGGAGGTGGAGACAGTCACTGCTGCGTTTTGCTGGCTTGAGAATCAGTTGCAAACATACCGTTATTGTAACTGACTTACATATAGAGAAAGTTGGAGACATGCATTTTCGTGCAGAGTGGCAAGCATCGCTTTAGAGGTCCCGAGTAGTTAGCATACTTGGGATGTTTTCTCCAGGTATTGGCTTTGTGTTTTGAAATAAGCATGTAGATAGACTGGCCGGTTCATCGTCATTTGGTGGTGAATTGATATATTACAATCTATATTTTGTGACGGCCCTTGTGGGAGCAAGTGAACAATGAAGAGGCACAGAAAAGTCATCACGATTGGCGCTACGAAGTTACCAGGGGACTTGCCTGACCCTCAACACTTAATGTTAATGCGAAACTGATAGACAATCAGACAGTTACTGGTGCTATCGAAAACGGAACTTTAAGCTAGCTGCTGAAGATGGGGACGAAGCGTTTAAAGGAGTGTCCCGAGTGCTATAATGTCGATTGTTAATTCAACATTTATCATTAAACAGTATAACACCTTTCCTTCCACAACTAGCATAGGTTCAACTGGTGGTCTGCTTACTGACCCTTTTACAGTACTGGTTCCCGGTAACATCAGCAGTAAGGCAAGGATGTGTTCTTTCACCTTTACTCTGGTGCCCAGAAACATCAGCAGTAGGGCAAGGCTGTGTTCTTTCACCTTTACTCTGGTGCCCAGTAACATCAGGAGTGGGGCAAGGCTGTGTTCTTTCACCTTTACTCTGGTGCCCAGTAACATCAGCAGTAAGGCAAAGCTGTGTACTTTCACCTTTACTCTGGTGCCCAGAAACATCAGCAGTAAGGCAAGGCTGTGTTCTTTCACCTTTACTCTGGTGCCCAGTAACATCAGCAATAAGGCAAGGCTGTGTTCTTTCACCTTTACTCTGGTGCCCAGTAACATCAGCAGTAAGGCAAGGCTGTGTTCTTTCACCTTTACTCTGGTGCCCAGAAACATCAGCAGTAAGGCAAGGCTGTGTTCTTTCACCTTTACTCTGGTGCCCAGTAACATCAGCAGTAAGGCAAGGCTGTGTTCTTTCACCTTTACTCTGGTGCCCAGTAACATCAGCAGTAGGGCAAGGCTGTGTTCTTTCACCTTTACTCTGGTGCCCAGTAACATCAGCAGTAAGGCAAGGGTGTGTTCTTTCACCTTTACTCTGGTGCCCAGTAACATCAGCAGTAAGGCAAAGCTGTGTACTTTCACCTTTACTCTGGTGCCCAGTAACATCAGCAGTAAGGCAAGGCTGTGTTCTTTCAATTTTACTCTGGTGCCCAGTAACATCAGCAGTAAGGCAAAGCTGTGTACTTTCACCTTTACTCTGGTGCCCAGTAACATCAGAATTGGGGCAACTGTGTCTTCTTGCACCTTTACTCTGGTGCCCAGTAACATCAGCAGTAAGGCAAAGCTGTGTTCTTTCAAATTTACTCTGGTTCCCAGTAACATCAGGAGTGGGGCAATTGTGTGTTCTTTCACCTTTACTCTGGTTTCCAGTATCATCATAAGTGCGGCAATGGTGTGTTCTGTCACCTTTACTCTGGTTCCAAGTAACATCAGGAGTAACGCAAGGCTGTATTCTTTCACCTTTACTCTGGTTCCCAGTAACATCAGGAGTAAGTCAAAGCTGTGTTATTTCACCTTTACTCTGGTTCCCAGTAACATCAGAAGTGGGACAATTGTGTCTTCTTGTACCTTTACTCTGGTTCCCAATAACATCAGGAGTGAGGCAATGGTTAGTTTTTTCACCTTTTCTCTGGTTCACAGTATCATCATAAGTGGGGCAATGGTTAGTTTTTTCACCTTTTCTCTGGTTCCCAGTAATATCAGAAGTGTGGCAATGGTGTGTTCTTTCACCTTTTCTCTGGTTCCCAGGAAATTCAGGAGTAAGGCAAGGGTGTGTTCTTTCACCTTTACTCTGGTTCCCAATAACATCAGCAGTAGGGCAATGGTGTGTTCTTTCACCTTTACTCTGGTTTCCAGTATCATCATAAGTGGGGTAATGGTGTGTTCTGTCACCTTTACTCTGGTTCTCAGTAACTTCAGGAGTAAGGCAAGCGTGTGTTCTTTCACATTTACTCTGGTTCCCAGTAACATCAGGAGTAAGGCAAGGCTGTGTTCTTTCACCTTTACTCTGGTTCCATGTAACATCAGGAGTAAGTCAAAGCTGTGTTCTTTCACCTTTACTCTGGTTCACAGTAACATCTGAAGTGGGGCAACTGTGTCTTCTTGCACCTTTGCTATGGTTCCCATTACCATCAGGAGTAAGGCTAGGATGTGTTCTTTCACCTTTACTCTGGTTCCCAGTAACATCAGGAGTAAGGCAAGGGTGTGTTCTTTCACCTTTTCTCTGGTTCCCAGTAACATCAGGAGTGAGGCAATGATTAGCTCTTTCACCTTTTCTATGGTTCCCAGTATCATCATAAGTGGGGCAATGGTTAGTTTTTTCACCTTTTCTCAGGTTCCCAGTAATATCAGAAGTGTGGCAATGGTGTGTTCTTTCACCTTTACTCTGGTTCCCAATAACATCAGAGTAAAGCAATGGTGTGTTCTTTCACCTTAACTTTGGTTTCCAGTAACATCAGGAGTAATGCAAGGCTGTGATCTTTCACATTTACCCTGGTTCCCAGTAACATCAGAAGTAGGGCAATGGTGTGTTCTTTCACCTTTACTCTGGTTCCCAGTAACATCAGGAGTAAGGGAAGGGTGTGTTCTTTCACCTCTACTCTGGTTCCCAGTAACATCAGTAGTAAGGCAACTGTGTGTTCTTTCACCTTTACTCTGGTTCCCAGTAACATCAGGAGTAAGGCGAGGGTGTATTCTTTCATCTTTACTTTGGTTCCCAGTAACATCAGCAGTAAGGCAAGGATGTGTTCTTTCACCTGTATTTTTTATAATATTCATGCACAATATTTTAAAAAATACATTACACCACCATATATCGATAACAAAAGGACTTCAATGAGATTCTCTTTGCCGACAATCAGTGCATATTCCACAGTGAAAGTAATCAGCTGCAGGACCACATAAACCAACTACACGACAGGTGCCTTAAACATCACATGAAGATCAATATTAACTCTTCGAGTCCCAGGGGGTTTAGCATCAGAGGCCAAAGGGGTAGTCAAAAGAGATGTAAAATGAGCGCATCTTGCGTTTATTGTTCCTCTAAGTAGGAACCTATGAACGTATGAAGCGTTCCTTGGGACTCAGAGAGTTAAAAAAAAACACAAGTCATGAGAATAAGTGAAGAACATTATTCCAAAAGTATTTGTCATCGATCGTGGCTAAAGGAGGTGATGTTCCACAGGCCTGAGGGATTCAGAAAACTGATATGTCCAAATTCAAGAATCTATTTAGGCGGCACGGCGATAAGGATGCAAAAGCGCCCCGGCCTACTATATCTGCCCCAATTATATCTGCCCCGGCTGGTTCCGCCCCGTTTGTTTCCGCCCCGGCTGTGCCAGCCCCTTTTGGTCCTGCGTTTGATGCAGAAAGAGTGCCAGATGAACAGTCGAAAGACCCGTTTTTTGATTCAGATTATGTCTTCAGGTTGACCAGTTGCAACTTCACACCGTTTATTCAGAGAAAGGATATCGCTCTGGTGATGTTCTACGGCGATGAAAGTGATCACCAGGCTGTGTGGGCCAAATTACAAATAAATATGGTAACAGTACATGTCTTCCTCTGTCTGTCTGTTGTGTCTGTCTGCCATCACACACACCTATTGTCGATTTGTCTAAAAAATATGTATAACAACCCATGCCCAGTGCTTCGCTAGAACCATACAATGGTACAAGGCCGGTGCTTTAGCACTCAGTTGTACAAATGCCATAATGGAATAGCAAACTGTTCATCCCTGTGCCGTGTAACGGCAAAAGCGGAAAGTTTATTACACCATTAGCTAGTCAAATGTAAGCTGTCTAATAAAGAAGACATAGCATGTAAACAATCTTGTCACTTATTCATCTATTCATTGACTCAATCATTCTTTAATTTATGCATTCATTCGCTTGTCCTCACAGGCATCTGAGGCGTCAAAGAGAGAGAACCATGGTTATGCGGCCGTCAACTGCAATACTGATTCCGAATTGTGCGCGTCTGAGCGTGTCTGCAAAACACCCATGTACAAAGTCTACTCACGGGGCAACGTACTCAGCTCCATCCAAGAAATCAGCTCTTTGCAAGCAAGTGAAATTAAGATGCTGGTAGAAAAAGCACCAGTCTTGCTGACCCCAAGACGTGCAGTTCCGTTTTCCTGAATATATTTACAATTGCTTCTGACAACAACTTTTTTCCCCCTCCAAATTACTAAAGCCACTAGCACCAGCTGACACCATGGCAAGATAACCGCGCAAACAGAATTCTTGGACGCCATGGGTTCTGTCCAAACAATCGGTGCTCCTCTAAAGCAATAGTTCCACCATCTTCTTATATTAAAAGTATATGACACCTGGTGATGGCTGGTCTTTGATCATGTGTATACCTGTGTGCTTCAGTGCCTGCCTGATGTCTTTGATAACTGTGTGCTTCAGTGCCTGCCTGATGTCTTTGATAACTGTGTGCTTCAGTGCCTGCCTGATGTCTTTGATAACTGTGTGCTTCAGTGCCTGCCTGATGTCTTTGATAACTGTGTGCTAAAGTGCCTGCCTTACGTCCATGATAAGTGTGTTCTTAAGTGCCTGCCTGATGTCTTTGATAACTGTGTGCTTCAGTGCCTGCCTGATGTCTTTGATAACTGTGTGCTTCAGTGCCTGCCTGATGTCTTTGATAACTGTGTGCAAAAGTGCCTGCCTGATGTCCATGATAACTGTGTGCTTCAGTGCCTGCCTGATGTCTTTGATAACTGTGTGCTTCAGTGCCTGCCTGATGTCTTTGATAACTGTGTGCAAAAGTGCCTGCCTGATGTCCATGATAACTGTGTGCTTCAGTGCCTGCCTGATGTCTTTGATAACTGTGTGCTTCAGTGCCTGCCTGATGTCTTTGATAACTGTGTGCTTCAGTGCCTGCCTGATGTCTTTGATAACTGTGTGCAAAAGTGCCTGCCTGATGTCCATGATAACTGTGTGCTTCAGTGCCTGCCTGATGTCTTTGATAACTGTGTGCAAAAGTGCCTGCCTGATGTCTTTGATAACTGTGTGCAAAAGTGCCTGCCTGATGTCTTTGATAACTGTGTGCAAAAGTGCCTGCCTGATGTCTTTGATAACTGTGTGCAAAAGTGCCTGCCTGATGTCTTTGATAACTGTGTGCTTCAGTGCCTGCCTGATGTCTTTGATAACTGTGTGCAAAAGTGCCTGCCTGATGTCTTTGATAACTGTGTGCAAAAGTGCCTGCCTGATGTCTTTGATAACTGTGTGCAAAAGTGCCTGCCTGATGTCTTTGATAACTGTGTGCTTCAGTGCCTGCCTGATGTCTTTGATAACTGTGTGCAAAAGTGACCTCCCTAATGTCTTTGATAACTGTGTGCAAAAGTGACCTCCCTAATGTCTTTGATAACTGTGTGCAAAAGTGACCTCCCTAATGTTCATGATAACTGTGCGCTAAAGTGACCTCCCTAATGTCTTTGATAACTGTGTGCTAAAGTGCCTGCCTGATGTCTTTGATAACTGTGTGCAAAAGTGACCTCCCTAATGTCCATGATAACTGTGTGCTAAAGTGACCTCCCTAATGTCCATGATAACTGTGTGCTTCAGTGCCTGCCTGATGTCTTTGATAACTGTGTGCTTCAGTGCCTGCCTGATGTCTTTGATAACTGTGTGCAAAAGTGCCTGCCTGATGTCTTTGATAACTGTGTGCAAAAGTGCCTGCCTGATGTCTTTGATAACTGTGTGCAAAAGTGCCTGCCTGATGTCTTTGATAACTGTGTGCTTCAGTGCCTGCCTGATGTCTTTGATAACTGTGTGCAAAAGTGCCTGCCTGATGTCTTTGATAACTGTGTGCAAAAGTGCCTGCCTGATGTCTTTGATAACTGTGTGCAAAAGTGCCTGCCTGATGTCTTTGATAACTGTGTGCTTCAGTGCCTGCCTGATGTCTTTGATAACTGTGTGCAAAAGTGACCTCCCTAATGTCTTTGATAACTGTGTGCAAAAGTGACCTCCCTAATGTCTTTGATAACTGTGTGCAAAAGTGACCTCCCTAATGTCCATGATAACTGTGCGCTAAAGTGACCTCCCTAATGTCTTTGATAACTGTGTGCAAAAGTGACCTCCCTAATGTCCATGATAACTGTGCGCTAAAGTGACCTCCCTAATGTCCATGATAACTGTGCGCTAAAGTGACCTCCCTAATGTCCATGATAACTGTGCGCTAAAGTGACCTCCCTAATGTCCATGATAACTGTGTGCTAAAGTGCCGGTCTGATGTCCATGATAACTGTGTGCTAAAGTGCCGGTCTGATGTCCATGATAACTGTGTGCTAAAGTGCCGGTCTGATGTCCATGATAACTGTGTGCTAAAGTGCCTGTCTGATGTCCATGATAACTGTGCGCTAAAGTAACTGCCTGATGTCTAAGATAACTGTGTGCTAAAGTACCTGCCTGATGTCCATGATAACTGTGTGCTAAAGTGCCGGTCTGATGTCCATGATAACTGTGTGCTAAAGTGCCGGCCTGATGTCCATGATAATTGTGTGCTAAAGTGACTGCCTGATGTCCATGATAACTGTGTGCTAAAGTGCCTGCCTGATGTCCATGATAACTGTGTGCTAAAGTGCCTGCCTGATGTCCATGATAACTGAATGCTAGAGTGTCTGCCTGATGTCCATGATAACTGTGTGCTAAAGTGCCTGTCTGATGTCCATGATAACTGTGTGCTAAAGTGCCTGTCTGATGTCCATGATAACTGTGTGCTAAAGTGCCGGTCTGATGTCCATGACAACTGTGTGCTAAAGTGCCTGCCTGATGTCCATGATAACTGTGTGCTAAAGTGCCGGTCTGATGTCCATGATAACTGTGTGCTAAAGTGCCTGCCTGATGTCCATGATAACTGAATGCTAGAGTGTCTGCCTGATGTCCATGATAACTGTGTGCTAAAGTGCCTGTCTGATGTCCATGATAACTGTGTGCTAAAGTGCCTGTCTGATGTCCATGATAACTGTGTGCTAAAGTGCCTGTCTGATGTCCATGATAACTGTGTGCTAAAGTAACTGCCTGATGTCTAAGATAACTGTGTGCTAAAGTACCTGCCTGATGTCCATGATAACTGTGTGCTAAAGTGCCGGTCTGATGTCCATGATAACTGTGTGCTAAAGTGCCGGCCTGATGTCCATGATAACTGTGTGCTAAAGTGACTGCCTGATGTCCATGAAAACTGTGTGCTAAAGTGCCTGCCTGATGTTCATGATAACTGAATGCTAGAGTGTCTGCCTGATGCCCATGATAACTGTGTGCTAAAGTGCCTGCCTGATGTCCATTAAAACTGTGTGCTAAAGTGCCTGCCTGATGTCAATGATAAATGGGTGCTAAAGTGACTGCCTAATGTCCATGATAACTGTGTGCTAACGTGCCTGCCTGATGTCTATGACAACTGTATGCTAAAGTGCCTGCCTGATGTATATGATCACTGTATGCTACAGTGCCTGCCTGATGTCCATGATAACTGTGTGCTAAAGTGTCTGCCTGATATCCATAATAACTGTGTGCTTAAGTGCCTGCCTGATTTCCATGATAACTGTGTGCTAAAGTGACTGCGTGATGTCCATGATAACTGTATGCTAAAGTGACTGCCTGATGTCGATGATAACTGTATGCTAAAGTGCCTGCCTGATGTCCATGATAACTGTGTGCTTAAGTGCCTGCCTGATGTCCATGATAACTGTATGCTAAAGTGCCTGCCTGATGTCCATGATAAATGTGTACTAAAGTGCCTGCCTGATGTCCACGATAACTGTGTGCTAAAGTATGTCCATGACAACTGTGTGCTTAAGTGCCTGTCTGATGTCCATGATAACTGTGTGCTAAAGTATGTCTATGATAACTGTGTGCTAAAGTGCCTGCCTGATGTCTATGACAACTGTGTGCTTAAGTGCCTGCCTGATGTTTATGATAACTGTGTGCTTAAATGCCTGGCTGATGTCCATGATAACTGTGTGCTAATGTATGTCCATGATAACTGTGCGCTAAAATATGTCCATATAACTGTGTGCTAAAGTGTCTGCCTGATGTCCATGATCAAATAATGCTGGGGGAAAACATAAGATTTTCGTGTGGTATGGACAGAATATAACCCACGTGAGTTCCCTGTCTCGTGACCATAATAAAACCAACATGTTTTCTGTTGCATGGACAGAATACATTTAATGTGAGTTTCCTGTCTTATGGATAGCATAAAACCCAAGTGTGTTTCGTATCGTATGGACAGCACAAAACCCAAGTGAGTTTCCTGTTGTATGGACAAAACAAAAGCCTCGTGAGTTCCCTGTCGTCAAAGAATCGGCCGTCATCGTGACGAGAAGCACAGAGACAAACTGCGGCCACTAAAATATTCCGAGCCGTCCTCTCTGTTTCCAGTTGTGTCCTTCGCGTAACCTTGAGTTCATCTTCAAAGGTTCGCGCCCGTTTGCCTCTGGGCTTCATCTTTCTCGCTATTCTTGTGGTGTCCATTGCATTGCCTGTCTTGACCGTCTTTCTCTCTTTATTCCGAGGACGTGTCCAGTCCATCTCCATCTTCGATTTTTAATGTCTAAGTTGACATCTTCTGAGTTTGTCATTTGTTGTAATCTAGAATTTATGTCGAATAGACTGAATATAACTGACGTGAGTTTCCTGTCGCATGGAATGCATAAAACCCACGTGAGTTTCCTGTCGCATGGAATGCATAAAACCCACGTGAGTTTCCTGTCGCATGGAATGCATAAAACCCAC
This sequence comes from Candidula unifasciata, assembly GCA_905116865.2. Taxonomy (NCBI): domain Eukaryota; kingdom Metazoa; phylum Mollusca; class Gastropoda; order Stylommatophora; family Geomitridae; genus Candidula; species Candidula unifasciata. The sequence continues at coordinate 93,699 of CAJHNH020007857.1, read as the reverse complement.
CTGAGTTTCCTGTCGCATGGGATGCATAAAACCCACGTGAGTTTCCTGTCGCATGGGATGCATAAAACCCACCTGAGTTTCCTGTCGTGTACATTGAATAAAACCCACCTGAGTGCCATGACCTCTGTATGTGACCTAGGCTCTCAAAGAAAGCAAAGATTAGTAGTGCTGCACTCTACCACAATGTCGTAAGAGGCGACTTAGAGTAGGGTCGGGCTTGGGTTGGCTACCTGATTCTGTGAAATCAATAACTACAACAACAATAACAACAAAAAACAGCCAACCTAAATGGGGGTAAAAAGGGGGTGGGGGGGGGGGGCTCTTCTAATAAAATATAGATGATTTGGTGTGCAGAAAGCCGAAAGGAGTCCGGATCGTCGACATTCCTCCTCTCACCAAGGAAAGTCTCCATAATTAGTATCTGGGATGTTAGAACATTGTTCGATGTAGGTAGAACAATTAGGGTATTTAGGGAAATGAAACATTATAGGTTAGTATATTCTAATTATGTGAAACTAGATGGACCGGGCGGGGACTATTATTCTAAATTTCAGAGTAACTTTTTTGTTCTTAGGACAAAATGTAGTACATTCTGCTCAGTTAGGGTGTGACCCTGATGATATCGGGAGAGGCATCATCATCATCAGATTTCTGGCCGACTGGTGTGGGCGATCATGACTCTCCACAATCTGCGATCTCCTGCAGCATGTATCAGTTCGTGTACCGACACACCTAAATGCAATGCAACAAGACTGTCAAGCATCTTCTCTCGTTGTCTTCCTCTATCCCTCCTTCAACAGATCTTTCCAGTGGTCACAACATGTTCTATTTTCCCTCTTCTCATAGCATGGCCGAAAAATGATGTCTGTCTCCTTCTGATGTCTGTTATATGTTGTCTTCGGACTCCAGCCTCTTCAAAACCTCTTGGTTGGAAGAGGCATAAAGGGCACTGAAAGAATGAAAATATTTGAGATCTAGAATAATAAGAACATCTTTTAGAATAAAGAAACAGAAGGTGAACATGTCGGTGATACAGTGTTACGCATCAACACATGATACAGATGAATAATTGAAAGAGGAATATTACATGCAAACTCACTATATTATAAATAATAAAGAAAAGACAACGCGAAAATGTTGATGGGCGACCTAAATGCTATATGTACTTGGGTGCGAACTTCAACTGCTCCGACATGCCGAGAGAAAAAATCTAATCTAGAATACACGCTGGTTTGTAAATGCACTGACCTGATGGCAAAATAATCGTTCGTTTCTAAACAAAGTTTAACAACAATAATCATCTTAAAATCCATGTCAATGTTGTTTTGAAAAGTGTTAATCCTAAAAATCATGAGTCTCAAATAATGTTTGCCAAGTTCTGGAAGAGGTCATAAAAATTATGGGATACTGAAGCTGTCTTGCTGCTCTCGTTAAAGTAGAAATTCATCTCCGTCAAGTCTTCATCATTCATGTCTGGCTCTGGTACAATGTCTCTTGTTTTCTGTTTTATATCACTCACATAAATTATCTCTTGTTTTCTGTTTTATATCACTCACATAAATGATCTCTTGCCAATTATCATTATTGGTATTCGATATATTATCCTTAAGTGAATTTCTACCGTCCCTATCATAACGTTTAGTGCGTGCCATAAATCTCTGCAAAAGTGCTATCCCCGGTTGCGTCTGTTGTCATTGGTATCCTGGTATCTGTGTAAATAAAGCTGTTGTCATTGATATCCTGGTGTCCGTGTATATAAAGCTGTTGTCAGTGGTATCCTGGTGTCTGTGTATATAAAGCTGTTGTCAGTGGTATCCTGGTGTCTGTGTATATAAAGCTGTTGTCAGTGGTATCCTGGTGTCTGTGTATATAAAGCTGTTGTCATTGATATCCTGGTGTCCGTGTATATAAAGCTGCTGTCATTGATATCCTGGTATATGTGTATATAAAGCTGTTGTCATTGATATCCTGGTATATGTGTATATAAAGCTGTTGTCATTGATATCCTGGTATCTGTGTATATAAAGCTGTTGTCATTGATATCCTGGTATATGTGTATATAAAGCTGTTGTCATGGGTTTCCTGGTATCTGTGTATATACAGCTGTTGTCATTGGTATCCTGGTATCTGTGTATATAAAGCTGTTGTTATGGGTATCCTGGTATCCGTGTATATAAAGCTGTTGCCATTGGTATCCTGTTATCCGTGTATATAAAGCTGATGTCATTGATATCCTGGTATCTGTGTATATAAAGCTGTTGTCATTGGTATCCTGGTATCTGTGTATATAAAGCTGTTGTCATTGGTATCCTGGTATCTGTGTATATAAAGCTGTTGTCAACGGCCGATTCCTTCATTTTATCTGATTGTGAGGTTTGCAGAACATGCCCATCGATTTATCCTTTCCAATTTCATTGATCAAATGTTGGTATTGAATCTGTTTGGCATCTGTCTCACACCGCTTGAACTCTTCTACTTTCTTTTCAGCTTTCTCCACCTCCTCTTGAAACCTCTGAGGTGACTTTCGTTAATGGTTTAACTGCTGCTCTCTTTCCTTTCCATGCCTGTTTGACCATGGAGGCTGCACAGACTCAGAACGGGTGGCTCTGTTACATAACTTCTTTCGAAGGCGTCCAAGAAGGGTACAGGCCCTCTTATACTTAAAGGTATCAGGCATTTTTAAACCGTAATTTTGCTAGCTTTAGTGATCAAGACTGAGCATGTCATGTGGTCACTTCTAGGACACAGAGTTTTGCTGACCGGGTAACAAACGCCAAATGAATAGCCGTGTCTACATCACCAGGCCTCGTTGTTTGTCTAGTAGGCCTAATGTCGTTTATACAAACATAACTTTTTCTTAAGTCTAGTTTGTGTCTCCTTTATCTGCCTGTATACACTGAAACGTTATTGTACAATGATTCGACTGAGCCACGTCAAGCACCCTATGCTTCACCCCCTTCTTCATCAGAAACATTGCTCATGTCTTCCTCGTCCATTTGATTCATGAAACTGGCAAGTCCAAGACACTCACAACGATCATTATTTAATTCCAGAAGCATGAGGTTGTCAAAATCATCAATCAGTCTCTCTAACACAGGTGCTGCCTGCTCGCTACTGACACAATTCCAGTAACCCACTCTAATCTGTGTTAATCAAAGCCTGACCCTCCGGTCTCAAGCCTTCCTGTTTATAGGCATTATTCCCTCTTTGCCTCGTCTTTTCCATTTCACACTCTAGGCTGCTTGTTGACGATAGTATCCAGCACAGAGCACGAACTCCGTAGCTCCAGTGATGAATCCTTTTTAATCCAAGTGCACAATCCATAGAAAATGGTCACCCAATTGGTGCCTGCGCTGCTTGTCAAGAGGTAGACAGGAAATGTTCATACACATGTTGCCGCCCGTCCCGCCAACCAGACGCTCCACCATTGCTACTGCATAATCCATAGCCGTTCAGCTCAGTGGCACCTAGGTCCACATTGGGCTTAGTTTGTGCGTGTGTGTGTGTGCGTGTGTGTATGTGCGTGTGTATGCGCGCGCGTGTGTGCGTAAGTATCCGTGTGTGTTTGCGTGTGTGTACGTGTGTGTATGTGTGTGTGTGCGTGTGAGTGTGAGTGTGTGCGTGCGTGTGTGTGTGTATGCATGCGTGCGTGCGTGTGTGTGTGTATGCATGCGTGCGTGCTCGTGTGTGTGTGTGTGTGTGTGTTTTTGTGTGTATGTGTGTGTGTGTGTCTTCTCTAGATTCGTTATGTTTTGTGTCTCTCCGGTCACGCACAACGGTCTCGACTGTAAATGAATTCTGTCCGACACAGGCTGCATGATGACGGGCAGTTTTTAACAGTATGATGAAACATCCACATTCACTATCACACGTGCGTCCAGTGTAGTCGGTTTTGTATTCCCTGACACCGGACACTGCCACATTATCACACCGAGAACAACTCCGGTTGAAGGTTACAATTTGAGCCGCGAAATGTATATGATTGCTTCGAGCAGAGTGGCAAGCTTCACTTGCAAGGTCATATGTAGTGAGCATACTTTGGATCGTTTCTCCAGGCCATGCCGGCGTTGTGGGGAACGAACAGGCAGACAGATTACCTGGATGTGCACTGCTGCATGATGAATGTATGATAAATTACAAGGTAAATGTTGTCAGAGCTCTTTGGGAACACGCTACGAAGTCAGAACAAAAGCTAGATTATTATGGTAGTCTGTTAGTCTGGTAGTTTAAGCTTCAGCTTCATAGCAAACGGGTCACCCAATCTTTGCTCCACTCCTGTGCCAACAAAAAACACACAGAATGTTTATCACAGTACCTTGTGGAAAGATTGACAGACTGCTGTCTCAGCATATCTAGCATACACACGCATTAAAGCCATCCGAAGTGCTAACACAAACAGTCCAACATTAGAAATGCAGTTAATCATTGATGATAGCAGAACTTGTCGCCAACAGATCAGCAGTTGGACACGCGATCAATTTTAATCACATACGGGCACCGCCAACATTGCACGACAGGCATCGCGCCATTTTAGATTATTATGGGCTGGACAGAATGATGTACCTGCGTGTGACCAGAGGGTTCGATCGGCAAACTAAGCTCAGAGGAAAAGCAAGACAAACATACAACCAGACTACGACAGACACGATTGGTGTTAGAATCGCTGGCTACTGCTGCGGATGGGGAACGGAATGCCCTGAGTGATGTGACATCAATTCTTGACTTAACTCAACTGAGCAAATGTATGTTTAGTAGCTTTCCGAACGGGCGTCTAACGATCCCACTGTCGAAGCCAACGCAAGGCATTCTGCTGCCAAATCGCCTGCAGCAGTGATCGAACCCGTTACCTCGGTATCACAAAGCGCGTTCGTAACCCCTAAGCCAGAGACGGCGACTTTCCCGCTGAATGAGGAATTCTGAAAATGTTGCATCTCTTAAACAATCTCAGGCACAGCGGAAATCTTCAAGGCACCAAACTGAACTGTTAGAACGCTAAACGACACTGATGTCTCTGGGTGCGCTAAGTCACTTATCAGCTTGGGACACACGGTCTGGCACAGGCCGTTTCTGCTGAACTTCAGTTATTTTATTCTAAATTCCACACATTTTCATTTACTCCGTGAAGAAGCCACCACAACATAAACCATGACGTGTCGAAAAGCAGCAAATTGCCTAAAGAACTCAAAGTTCGGCATGTTTTTTTCTAGACAAAAGGAAAAAAATGTTGTACCAGAAGATCCGAACGTCACAATGCAGCCGATACAGCCAGAATTTATAGACCCAAACAGAACCGATTACAACAAGACTGGGGTGAGAGAACTGGGAGATACAGATTTCAACCCGTTCGTGTCTGAACAAGACGTATGCTTGGTTTTGTTCTATTCAAAAGATGGTGAGGACAGCGCTCTAGCTATGGAAAAGTTTACTGAGGTATGCTTTCTTTGTTACAGCACGCCATCATCATCATCATCTGTATCATCATCATTGTGTTTGGAACTGATGATAATGAATGATTTTGTATTTCTATATGGTGCTATAGACAACCTTAAGAAGATGTCTTGTTTCAACACCGGTCAAGTGATCGTGTTCTCGCCCTGAACGGTATCATACCTCTAACACTTGCTACTTTTTGAGGTGTCGTGGATATTCTCTGATTCATGCCGCCTTTACATCCTCAAGAGGTTTTCTCATACATTCCTAGTTTTGCATACCAACACTTATATGCAACAACACACACATACATCTGCACATGTAAACACAAACACACTCGTACATGTTTTAAATACACTTATACACTCATAAATACACATATATTTGCGTAAACGCATGCATCGGCACGGTTTCCTTCATCCATATAATACAAACAGTCATAAAAAACGAACGCGCACACCCACTAATACACACTCTTGCATCCACACACGTATACCCACATACACTCATACATCAATATACATACGCCCACACTTATATACACATACAGACTTCTGTATACACAACTCGAACTTACATGGATACACTCAAACGTCTATGTATGTATATATATATTTACTTTTTGAGGTGACGATGATATTCTCTGCTACATGCCAGCTTTACATCGTCAAGATGTATATATACATATATATATACACGTGTGTGTGCGTGGTGTGTGTGTGTGTGTGTGTGTGTGTGTGTGTTTGTACATCTTCTTCAGCATTCCCATCCCCTGAGGTTCTTTGCTGTAGATGTCACCGAGCCCTGTGCATCTCTCTGGTTGGGCTTCTCTTTCCAGTTGGTGACATCAAGTGTTTGCTGGTCTGTGCAGACATTATCTCTCCATCGTTTTCTTGGTCTGCCTCCTGGTCTACGACCATTCATCATTAGTGTGTTTACAGTGTAGATATATATATATATATATATATATATATATATATATATATATATATATATATATATATATATACATACATACATACATACATGCACTGCTAGTGTCACGTGTTTTGTTAGGGTTCCCCTACTGAACCAAATGGCACTCTGGAGTAGTTATAAATGTTGAGATGTTGGCTCGCCATGGTCTAGGTGGAATCCCGCAGCTCCAGTGAACATCCAACCCACTTCACCTAAACATGCAGTATACAGTTTCTACAAACACTCCAGACAGCTAGGAACTGTGAAAGATGGACACTAAAACAAGAAAGTGAAAATCATAAAAAAATCCTGTAATCAGTACAACAACTGTAGGAATGAAGAAAAGACATTCAGTCAAGTCAACCACCACTGATAAAACAAAGACACACTATGAGGGACTAGCACATGAGTTGCTCCTAGTGACAACCAACATCATCACTGCTAAGATGTGGAATACTGGACTCATGAAACTGGCACCCAGGTATAGAATAACTGATGGTTGTGGCCATTTGGACCTATCATTTAGCAAGTCCGGTCCACTGGAACAAAGGTCTGCTCACAAATCTTTAACAGCTTCTGTTTTGACTCACGAACTCCTTTCAAATTTGAAAATCAGCATACGTCAGTCCTGAATAGACACACTTATTAATTTCATAAACTGATACGCTGTCACTGTCCAAGGTATATCACAGGTCTAGAGTCCGTGTTAATTATTCATACAGTTGCAAAATGGTACAATCTGGTATATGCAAAAAAGATGACAGACAACACTTTGTACATGACACACCCACACACACACACACACACACACTGGGGATGATTCTCTCCCAGGTAGTAAGCTATGGTCACTGTACCGTCACCAACAAGATGCAGGAACAGGAACGAACTGAAACACGATTTCACTTTCTTCTGGCTACTGGGTGTAGTTTAGGGTGATCCCCCGCCTAAAGTCTTACATTTGAAACTATATATCTCCTAAGATAATGAGAACAGAACTAAGTACTTAACCCGACATGTAGGCGCATAATTACAAAGTAAAGACTATTTACGTAAAGAGGCAAGTCTGTTTTAAACCAAACTACTTCTGCATAGATGTGACAATATCCAGAGTCTAAGACGAAAGTGCTGTCAGCTGTCCCGTGACAGTGTTTGTGTATGTGTATGTGTGTGTGTGTGTGTAATGAAAACTTGTCACACTGATATACTCCATAATGGTATTATAAACCTAATTATGGTGGCACTGTAGCCGCAATGGTGTAACGTCTAGACTCTAGTCTGTGGATGGTGGCACTGTAGCCGTAATGGTGTAACGTCTAGACTCTAGTCTGTGGATGGTGGCACTGTAGCCGTAATGGTGTAACGTCTAGACTCTAGTCTGTGGATGGTGGCACTGTAGCCGTAATGGTGTAACGTCTAGACTCTAGTCTGTGGATGGTGGCACTGTAGCCGTAATGGTGTAAGGTCTAGACGCTAGCCTGTGGATGGTGGCACTGTAGCCGCAATGGTGTAACGTCTAGACGCTAGCCTGTGGATGGTGGCACTGTAGCCGCAATGGTGTAACGTCTAGACTCTAGTCTATGAATGGTGGCACTGTAGCCGTAATGGTGTAACGTCTAGACTCTAGTCTGTGGATGGTGGCACTGTAGCCGAAATGGTGTAACGTCTAGACTCTAGTCTGTGGATGGTGGCACTGTAGCCGCAATGGTGTAACGTCTAGACGCTAGCCTGTGGATGGTGGCACTGTAGCCTTAATGGTGTAACGTCTAGACGCTAGCCTGTGAATGTTGCCACTGTAGCTTTAATGGTGTAACGTCTAGACTCTAGCATGTGGATGGAGAGGTCGCTGGCTCAGGTCCTGGCGAAGCTGACTTATTTTTAGAGATTTTACAGGAAAGAGCAGAATGAAGGAGGAGAGATTACACAGAATAGAACAGAATGGAGGAGGAGAGATTACACAGAATAGAACAGAATGGAGGAGGATAGATTACACAGAATAGAGCGGATTGGAAGCGGACGGCGAGCTCTTTGTGAAGTATAATGGCACAACATAAGATTGATGAGGGCATACTGTGGCGCGGGATACAAAGTGCTTCCCCTCTCCTAGGAAATCGTTGTAACATTAGAAGCTAGCTTGCGTTTCCCACCGAGGATCCTGGCTCCGACAAAGAAACCGAGAGGGAATTTTCTGTTTTAAATACTTGACCTCTGCTGACCCCAGGTCGACCTAAAGTAAGGGGGAACCAGGAAATATCCAGGAAAGTTAAAGCGAATGCTAGCTGGCGAAATATTGACCATGTCGCACATCGAGCAGATATTTGTCTGTCTAAATGTTCAAGCCCCTGTGCGCCACTGGTGTAACTGGCTTTCTGCACACACTTCAACAATTTTACTACACAATAGTGTCTGTCTGGATAACTAGAATTTCTTTGCGCTGGAACCCACAGGGGGATAGCAATCAATGAAGGCCAAAAAACTCGTGGATAAGAGAGCTGGAGAATGGAGTTAGAAAGATGGGGAGGACATGGGGCGAGCTCCATGGAATCTGGTAATCTGGTAATTTTAATTTCAGCTTTATAGCAAACGGGTCACCCCTTCTTTGCTCCGCTCCTGTGCCAACGAAAAACTCACAGAATGTTTATCACAGTCCCTTGTGGAAAGACAAACTGCTGTCTCAGCAAATCTAGCATACACTCGCATTAAAAGCATATGGTAGCCATCCGAAGTGCTAACACAAACAGGCTGACGTTAGAAATGCAGTTCATCATTGATAGTAGCAGAAGTCACCAAAAAACCAGCAGTTGCACACGCGATCAAGTTTAATCAAATAATTGCCCCACTAATATTGCGACAACCGGCATCGCGCCATTTTCTTAATCTACAAATCACACCACCACGTTGGTCAGTCGAAAAACATTCCAAATGAAATCCGCAGCTCACAGTGTCACGCCATGCACTCAACTCAAAAGCTGGGTAACGAAACTATATACTTCCAGTCTACAAACTGAGCAAACAAGCAACGGCCACAGTCTGGCAGAAGCAAAACAGTGGCAGTGCCTAGTGTTCATTTGTACCTGAAGCATTATGTGAGAGTTAATAAACTGTCACCCCAGCAGTACCCTACTATTAGCTGGGGAAGAGATTTAGGACATTACATCCACCAGCAAGCGTCGCCCCAACAACGACCTGAAAGCCTTCGTTAACGACTGTTCACCCAACAGCCATGCAGTTCTTTGGCACGAAGGAGACACCTTGAACTTGGGTTTCGGACTGCCGACTCCCTACACGAAGATATATGTGTGCCACTGGTGTCCCGTAGACAAATACTATCTCACAGTATTATTAAAATTCAGCACGCATACTCAAACTCGCAGTAGTTTGAAAAACACACACACTCACACACACACACACACACATAAATAAACTCATGACCTGCCATCCGCTTGCTTGCTGGTGCAGCACACATGACTACATATTTATATATATATATATATCGGGAGAGGCAGAGAGTGAGACAAGGGAAGAATCATGCAGAATGACCACCAATTTGTAAGACAGACACAGGGAATTCCCTATGCTCCATGGAATGGCGAAGGATAGAACGACTTGGCGTGAGTTGGTTGAGGGCCTATGCTCTATTTGGGGATAGAAAGGCAGACAAAGAAGAAAGGTGTTTGTCTCGCAACACCAAGATCAAAATGTATAAAAACGTTGATAAGACCAGCCGTTTCATATGGCTTTAAAACTTATAGCTCAATTAAAAATGATGAATCCTTATTACAGGTTTTCGAAAACAGAGTCTTACGACGAATCTTTAGACCCATCAAAGATGCAAACCGCGGGGAACGGAGAGTGAGCAGCAGTAACGAAATTCATAATCTGTTTAGATCATCACTGATCATTGGCATCATGAAAGAATGTCAGGAGACAAAGAAATAAAAAAAAAAACTGTATACTCAAGAAAGATGAATGGTTGTAGACCACGAGGCAGACCAAGAAGAAGATGGAAAGATAATATCCAGACAGACGTGCAAACACTTGGTGTCACCAACTGGAAGGAGAGGGCCACCCAGAGAGATGGATGGAGGCGGATGATATCTGCAGCAATGAACCTTAAGGGTTCGGATTGATGAGGAAGAAACATAAAATAAGCCGTTGCAGAAGTTGTGCCAAACACTTAAACTACAAGTTAGTCCGCTCCAAAAATTGTGCCTCGTTACTTTACTACATTAGAGTCTGTTCCAGAAGTTATCCTAACTTTAAAAACCTGTAGCTCAGCAACTTTTCGGTGTAAATTATTTAATGTTTGCATGCAACTTGTTAATATTTATTTACCTGGAAGCTACCATTTCAGAACATAAAACTGCATACGTTTTACTGGGGTTTCACCCTTAGGTAGTCATCTTCAGCAATATTTTCCTGTGGGCTGTGAAATTTCCGTTGTATGCGCCCCCATCCCCTCCCAAAAAAAGGCTATCAAATGATCACAACACATTGCTGCACATACAAACTGATTTTTAAACAATCTGCAGTAGTGTTCTGCAATACCAATACAATTTTATTTTTATTTTAGGAATACACATTATTAATCGAAGATTAAATCAACTCGCCTCTTTAAGAAACAGTAGCACCTGTGCAACTTAATATAGAGAATAAGAACATGAGCAACTTCTAAAGCCAAGAGCCAAAATGTGTGCTAATCCGTACAAGAGTGTTGGATATGTTTGTTAAAGTGTGAGGTCACGACTTCGACAACAGCAGAAGTTACTTGTGTGAGCTGTTTCTTTACAGAACTGACGTCAGCAAATGACGATTAGTCTGCTTGTCACTTAAACTCTTCTTCTTTGTGTTTACCGGCTGTACACCCTGGTGGAAACTGCTGGATGTTCGTCCACATCTTGACTGTTGTCTTGTCCCAGAAGTTGGGTTAAGTATTCAAATCAGCCTTATAGAACTGGCTTGTTTGTCTGCACTCTTGGTTCTTGGCCTCTCATGCAGATGCACTTGACGGTTCTTTTATTTTATTCCCCCCATATTGGGGGACTTCGAAAATGCAAGTAGGCGCGTGTGTGTGTGTGTGTGTTTTATGTGAGTGTGTGTGTGTGTGTGCGCGTGTGTGTGCGTGCGTGTGTGTGTATTTATATATATGTGTGTGTGTGTGTGTAAAGAACCACTACGACTATAAAAAACACCCCTTATATAACATGATTGTTTGCGTGGCGGAGTTGGTCTGCCTCCCACCTCCTCTTCCCTCACACATCCAAATAGGGTTCCAGTACCCATATAGGGATTAGCTTGAGGTGTTGTGATTGACTGTTGTGTGTGGCTGTTGTGATTGACTGTTGTGTGTGGCTGTTTTGTGTGACTGTTGTGATTGACTGTTGTGTGTGGCTGTTGTGTGTGGCTGTTGTGATTGACTGTTGTGTGTGGCTGTTGTGATTGACTGTTGTGTGTGGCTGTTGTGATTGACTGTTGTGTGTGGCTGTTGTGATTGACTGTTGTGTGTGGCTGTTGTGATTGACTGTTGTGTGTGGCTGTTGTGATTGACTGTTGTGTGTGGCTGTTGTGATTGACTGTTGTGTGTGGCTTTTGTGATTGACTGTTGTGTGTGGCTGTTGTGATTGACTGTTGTGTGTGGCTGTTGTGTATGGCTGTTGTGATGGACTGTTGTGTGTGGCTGTTGTGATTGACTGTTGTGTGTGGCTGTTGTGATTGACTGTTGTGTGTGGCTGTTGTGTGTGGCTGTTGTGATTGGCTGTTGTGTGTGACTGTTGTGTGTGGCTGTTGTGATTGACTGTTGTGTGTGGCTGTTGTGTGTGGCTGTTGTGATTGACTGTTGTGTGTGGCTGTTGTGATTGACTGTTGTGTATGGCTGTTGTGTGTGGCTGTTGTGTATGGCTGTTGTGTGTGGCTGTTGTGTGTGATGTGTGGCTGTTGTGTAATGTCTGTTGTGTGTGTTATGTGGCTGTTGTGTGTGATGTGTGGCTGTTGTGTAATGTCTGTTGTGTGTGTTATGTGGCTGTTGTGTGTGATATGTGGCTGTTGTGAGTTATATGTGGCTGTTGTGTAATGTCTGTTGTGTGTGTTCGATAGCTGGAATTACGCAGTATGTACTTTTCTAACATACGGTAATTTATTTGAATTTGCAGGCTTCGGAAATGACAGACAGACCGTACAGCGCCTTTGCAAAAGTCGACTGCAGTAAAAATTTTGAAATTTGCTCTGAACAGGCAGTTCTCTCAATACCCTACTACAAGATGTTCTCCAAAGGCGTAACCGTGGGCAGCGTCAGAGATTACAAGACCTTTCCCTCTATAACCATGAAGAAATACGTGGAGCGCTGTCCGGTTCTCAAGCAGGCACCAAGACCCATACCGGAATCTTATGTGCTCAAAAACTGTGATAAGTAGAATCATGGGGAATGAGACAAGCACACAGAAAACAGATGCAGTCGCCCAGTCTCAAGTGCAACAAAAACAGTTATTAACGCCCAGGCACATGTTTGGCGAAAACATTTCTTAGTTCAATCAACATTTGGTTTACCGTGCAATCTCAAGTGAATAGGAAACATTATGTTATCTTTCGATCACAAATTTAACAAAAACAGACGACGGCGCTCAAACACCAGGGTGGGACACGCACAAGATACGAGTGTGAACAGCGATGCACTGGATGAGAACCTTCTGGTTAGTTCTAGATGCTTCTAACACAAGAGGATGATCGCAGGCTGCGGGGCACTGATCACGCCTTGTAGAAACAGGTCTGTTGTGGAAACGAATCGGGAGTGGGGGTGGGGGGGGGGGACGAGAACCAATCTTGTTGTCAAAAACACATTTGGCCTAAACGGTCAATTTATGGCCTCGGAATCAGTTCTGATGGAACAGTCCACTTATTAAATGGGAGCTGAGTTGACAAAAAGATTGAATTGTTTGACAACATACCACGTTTGACAAGGACAGTTTAATCTTGAGTACAAACCAAGTTTGACAAGAACAGTCCAATCTTGAGTACAAACCACGTTTGACAAGAACAGTCAAATCTCGAGTACAAACCATGTTTGACAAGAAACGCTAAATCTTGATTACAAACCACGCTTGACAAGAACCGCCCAATCTTGAGTATAAACCACGTTTGATAAAAACAGTCTATTTCTAAAGTTGGACAAGAGCAGTCCATTTCTGCACCGTAACCAGGTTTGAAGAGAACAGTGCATTGTGTGTTTTTACGTGGGAACTAGGTTTGATAAGAAAAATGCATTATGTTTTACCCGTGAAAACCAGGTTTGAAGAGACGAGTCCATTGCTTGAGTCAGAATCAAGTTTGAAGAGAACAGTCCATTGCTTGAGTCAGAACTAAGTATGAAGAGAACAGTCCATTGGTTGAGTCAGAACTAAATTTAAAGAGAACAGTCCATTGCTTGAGTCAGAACCAAGTTTGAAGAGAACAGTGCATTTGTTGAGTCAGAATCAAGTTTGAAGAGAACAGTCCATAGCCTGAGTCAGAACCAAGTTTGAAGAGAACAGTCCATTGGTTGAGTCAGAACTAAGTATGAAGAGAACACTCCATTGGCTAAGTCAGAGCCAGGTGTTGTGAGACAGCACAATCATCTCTTATGAAACAAACTGTGAAGACAAGAAGCACCTGTTGAGAAGGGACTAAATTTGATGAGAGAGTAGACAATATGTAGAGAAGTAGCCTACATTGGACACAGACCCTATTCTAACAGTTTTGAAGAAAAGACAGTCCTGTACATTTGTATCCTCATGTTTGACGTATCGTGCTTAGCCAAATGGGAGACATTCTGGTGACGAACTACACCTGAGTTTCCGTGGAGTCTCTCTCGTCTACTAAACTGAAGACACCAAGTTCCTGAGACACGATGCTTTAGTTAAATGAGTATAAATTTTCTGTCTAACAGCGACGTACTTAAATGAGAATATTACTCTAGGCTAGAGGACACAGGCAAGGAATCCGACATGAAGGATTGCAGTCTGCTGCTCCTCTTGACCTCATGGACAACCTGAAATCGATGTTCACGCTGGTATCTTGTTCTTCCACCCAAGCTTAGACGCCGGTATCTTGTTCTTCCACCCAAGCTTAGACGCTGGTATCTTGTTCTTCCACCCAAGCTTAGACGCTGGTATTTTGTTCTTCCACCCACGCCTAGACGCTGGTATCTTGTTATTCCACCCAAGCTGAAAGGCTAGTATTTTGTTCTTCCACCCAAGCTAAAACGCTGGTATTTTGTTCTTCCACCCAATTTAAGACTCTGATATTTTTATACTTTGACGTCTGACTCAATCGTATCTTATTCTTTTACGAACGACCACCACTATCTCGTTGATATTACTATGCTTTGACATCTAATTCTTGCGTATCTATTTCCTCTACGAACGACCACTACCTCGTTGATATTTCTATGCTTCGACATCTAATTCTTGCATATCTATTTCCTCTACCAACGAACGCCTAGCACGTTGGTATGTCTATTCTTCAAAATCAAATTAACCTATTCTTCAACGAACGACTGTCTAACTGGATGGTAATTCTATTCTTCATCTAAATCACTGCGGCGTCCGTGGCTAAGGCGTTGCGAGTCTGACTCGTAATCCAACGTACCGCGATCGAAACCTGCGTGGGCTGCGTGGATTTTTATCGTGGTATGGGACGTCGCAGGTCGACCCAGCCTCAAATGGGTACCAGGATGGGCTGTCCTGGGAAAGTAAAGACGGCCGGCGTAATGCTGACTACATTACCCACAGAATGTCGATTGGTCTGTAAAAATATGGGTGCTCTTCTCATATGCTTGATGCCCCTAAGGGCGTGTAAAGGGATCTTTACTTACTACTTTGCTTACTAAATCACTGGTATCGTATTCTTTCAAGAACGACCGCTAACTCACTGGTAATTATATTTTTCATTTAATTCACTCGTATCTTATTTTTCTACGAACGACCGCCTAATTCGCTGGTAATTGTATTCTTCATTATCTAATTCACTGGTATCTTATTATTTAACCAACAACCGCTAACTCACTGGTAATTTTATTTTTCGACATCTAATTCACTGCTGTCTTTTTCTTCTTCACAGACTATTCCCTCGTATCTTTGCCCTTCAGTATAGTTAATTCACTCGCATTGTGTTCGCCCTGTTGCCCTCCCCGCCCTCACCCCCCTCCCCCCCCCACCCCCCCCCCCCCCCCCCCATCTAATCGACATCGCTTGTTTCTGACGCTTTTTCCACAGCGAATGTGCTCTAACTTCGTTTTACCCAATAATTCGTTGACACAGCTAAACAATACTAGTCTTCTTTTAATGTTCTTTCACTCCTATTGCATTCCCCTATTGTTTGTTTTTTTCTACCTAATCTCACCTACGTTCATCAACAGATAAGGCCGATACACAAGAGTTTGATGTTTCACAACAAAAGCGCGCTACATCCAGAAACAAACGTCTGTAATCACTGGCTCAGTGAAGCAATATCTACTAGAGCCTGTGTTTATACACACGCAGCAGTCCATTATAATAAATACTGAGAAAAGAGAAAGAAAAAATAAATGTCCCAAGCAAAATAATGTGTTTTTTTTTTTTTAAATAACTGTTTGTATTTTCCTTTCTCTCAAAGCATCTACTGTTAAAAAAAAAATGGCATACACTTAGGTGTATCACTGCTGCTGCTTCTTCTTCTTCTTCTTCTTCTTCTTCTTCTTCTTCTTCTTCTTCTTCTTCTTCTTCTTCTTCTTTTTGCTACTTCTTCTTTTTCGTATGCTTTTTTTTGTTGCTATGTCTTAGTATTTGTAGTCTGCTCTTTGCTCTTCACCGTTTGTTGAACACAATAATTGTCATATTGCTGAAAGCTGCAGAAGCACAAGGTGTTGGTAAGGACAACGGGAACAACAGCTAGTACATCAATAGATGTTCACGAAATCAACGTCGATCCAGTAATGGCTTGTGAAGGCACTGCGCTGTGACGTGTCCCTGTATCTTGGCACCATAACATTCTGAGCATGTGCCCCAACACTGTCAACTGTATGCTGCCAACAGAGACGCAATCTGGCCTGTTCCAACCACAATGTAGACAAAAATGTATGGCACACGGAGAGATATGGACTGCACGATAGTTTTCATGAAGGCTTTCGGCCTCCTGATATGTTTTCTGACAAAAAGATCGAAGAACAAGAAGAAGTATCGTACTAAATCTACGGAAAATATACACTGTTCATAATGTTGATAGACAGAAAGCCACGAAACATATCAATAAATGTAAATAGAATAAACAAATGCATTTTAATTGCTAGTGTCCAAAGCACCTCATAGGGCGAACATGGACACAGCAATCACACAGGATGTTTAAATCACATCATCATCGTGTAGCGAGCTTTTTGCAGAACATCGCTCTCTTCACAGTTTGGCTGAAAGAAACTCGGTCTCTCGCCAGTTCTCCCGCCTCATGCACTTTCACACTCAAGGAGTCACTTATATCCTGTGCCCATTTAGTGTCAGTCGACCCCTGCCTCTCCTCCTGGTACCATGCCTTCTGCTATATTTTTTTTCCTATCCGTCCTAGCGCTTGATATTACCAAAATATTTCAGCTTCCCAGACAGGGTGCTGTTTATTAGCCAATCTTCCTTTACGTTCAGATCTTTCAAGATGCCTCTTTTTTTTTCTTGAGATAGTAATGTGGTATTTTCCTATTTCTTTCAACATCCACGTGTCTTTAGACTACAACCCCAGCCTTTAGCAACCTTTTCGATTGCGAGGGCAAGTGAGTGCCCCTCTCTCTGATGCTCCTGCTAACAGCAGAGGGCACGCCAGAGGTATCCTCTTATCCCTGCGGTTACTCGGTCCCATAGCTGCGTTGGCCACACCGCAGTGTGTTTAGGGTCCTCTACCGCGTGGAGCTGCAGTTGGGGTTTTCTCTTTACTGAGTCTTGAGACTTACATAAATCACTATAATCAGGTCCTGCGACAGCTAACGCCGTTTCTGATACACGAAAGCTCATCATGTGTCTGCTAGCGTACACACAGACACACACACAACAGAACTATTTTAGCCGAACTATGCGCTGTCAGTGACTCACATGCGGATGACGCTACAAATAATGGGCAGGAAATCATCACAACAGATCTGATATAGCTTTAGCGTGTAACCAGATAAGGTAACATTAAAAACTGAACACTTACGTCATTAGACAATAACTAGGACTTAGCTAGCCATACAGTTCATCAGAGAGCAACAGGCGACTTCGACAATCTGACCAACACGCCCTGGTACCTGCTGACCTACTGAACCACATTCAGATAAGAAACATAATGAGGACTGTCCAAGAGCACGCAATGTTAGCAAGAAAAAGTTTAGAGACAGTTTCCCATCAGTATGGTGGATAGGGATTTTACTTAGTTTAGTCGCAGTAAGCTTTTGCTTTTGACAGTCTATGGCTGTAGAGTCTCCCATTTGCAGACTAAAGAGATATAGTTTCCTCGCCTAGCTGCTGAGTTAGAGATTTGATTGATTTTATTTGATTCAAGAACCGACATTCCTATAAGCGCTCCGTCCCCATCTTCAGCAGCTAGCGAAGAGTTCCGATACTAATGGTGCCAGTAGCATTCTGATTAAACGTCCGTCTTGCCTTTCCTCTGAGCCTCTAGCACCTTCCAGAACCTCTCGTCACTTCCCGCTGCATCAATCTCACCAGACTGTGGTGATCCATCTGCGCCTCTGAGCTGTACACGCTCTCCCACAAGGCAGCCAGTCTGTCCGCCTGTTCATTTCCCAACACACCGGCGTGACCCGGTGACAAAATCCAGACAATACTCCTCACCCGTGTCCTCCGCAGCGAAGCTTGCCACTCTGCACGAAGCATACCTGTTCTGATCTAAGTTAGAAAACTGAAAAACAAGATATACAGTTGGAGAACACGAAGATAATCTTTACATCCCTTTACGTTTCCTTCCCTAATTCTTCGCCGAGGTCAGTGGAGGAAGAGAGAAAGACTGAAAGGCAGATGGAAGAAAAAATGGTGATGGCAACGATGCTGATGATGTGAGAAATTTGTTATTTCCAATACGGACGTGACAACAGCAGCACGTGTGCGCACTTTTACGCACGGCTGTGATGTAAGTGTATGGCGCACGTTTCTGGTGTCCTTGAACCTGTCCTCAAGACATGTCCACAGACTGAGACACGGCCATGCCCTGTCCAGTGTCTTCGTCCCCATCAAACATCTGAACAAACAAACAAACAAACAAACATAGACAAACTAGCACGGTCGCAGGTACCACCTAATCATTGTTTTAAGTGAGTCTCAAATTTTCTTTCCAGCAAAGACCTCACCACACAATGTCTGACGACAAGCTGTTCAAGCCCCCCACGGCTCCCAAACCCTCACAGAAGTCTGTCATCAAATCCCCAGTTGCCAAAACACCACCTCGCAATAGACAGAATATCGTTTCCAGTTCACCAGTTATGGATGAAAATATGCCATCAATAACAAGACCCAGAACTCCAGCTTTCGGCAGACGCAAATTCACAGAGCTGAAAATGATCTCCCAAGATCCCGATATTTCGGGCCAGGTTGGCCAGGATCCGTTCGTGAAGTCGGAGTTAGTCTTTGGCTTAAATGATTTGACCTTCACGCCTTTCTTGAGTAACCGGGATGTAGCTTTTGTCTTCTTCTATGACCCGACTGATTCGGAAAGCCATTGGTGCAAACCACGTGTGGCTAAGGTAGGTGTACGTACAGTCAACACTTGTCCTTGCCTTCAGTCCATACTGGCCATACACACCCAGACCGATGTTTTACAGCATTTGATAGAACAATTGGCATTCTGTTGGCAATGAGCTCAACATTTGTTGGGCCGCTATCACTTCACAGGAGTTTTCCTGGTATCCATTTAGGGCTGTGTCGACCTGGCTTCTGCACAACTCTTATTTCTCCACAACTTATTTTCCCTCGCTCTTCCTCAGCCTGTCTCATCCATATCCTTCTCTCTTTTCCTTCCCCTCTAATCTCCTGCCTCTCTTCTTCTTATTCTTCTCTCTCTCTCTCTCTCTCTCTCTCTCTCTCTCTCTCTCTCTCTCTCTCTCTTTCTCTCTCTCTCTCTATTGCTTTCTCTCTTTTAATTTTGAGAAGATTTCAAAAACCAATATTCAAGAAACTCAAAATGAATTACAACTGCCAACTCACTGATGAGAATGAATTATAACTGCCAGCATTAACTCATGGATGTTAATTACAACACTGGGACACTCGCCCCAATAATATAACAAGGAAGGTAAACACACATAGGACAATTCGCAGACAACGAAGGATAAAACATGTACGCAAATTACCACGCAGGGGCAAAATTACACTACAGTATGCAAAAAGTACGGCTCCTTATCTCAGAAGCCAGCGAAATGGAGAACAATGAATTGATCCCCGAGTACTGACGTCCATTCCCAGCCGTGGCCAGTTTAAAATAAAACATGTTTGTTGTTTTCAGACAATGGTATGAGAGTTGCACTGTAGAAGCGATTGGAGTCTCACCAGATAATATTCGCAAAAACAAGTGTGGTACTGTAATCAACGCTGATGTGGATAATGTGCAGATGTTTATTACTTTTACATGACAAGTAGAATGTATGTACATTATATTGTGAGCAAATTTACATAATGACAACTGTTTTTTGTCTCTCCAGGCTGCGGAGACGACGAAGCGAGCCAACCATGTTTACGCTGCTGTCAACTGTATGGAAAACCCGATCCTCTGCTACCGCCAGAGTGCCCAAACTCTGCCCACCTACATCGTCTACTCTAAGGGCACGAAAGTGCGAAAGATCAGAGACACCGCTGAGATTACTTCTGTTAACATGAAAGCATACGTGGAAAGTGCCCCAGTGAGTGAAGGCGCCAAGACCAGAAGGCCATTAGGTCTGCTCCGGGTTGCCTGATGCGGCACAATCCTATAGACACCCTTTAGATGTTATTTCGTTTTAAGCAGTTGGCAGAAGCTAGTCTGTAAACGTAGGAATATCTTGCCACAGAGACTTGGAGACACCAAGGATAAGCTTAACCAATTAATAACAGCAAGGGTAATTGTACTGTCAGATGTGATACCGGCGTCACTGAGGCACTTTTAGGACCATGCACAGAGCAAGGTCTTTAGTACCATAAGGTCTTCAGCACCATAAGGTCTTCAGCAATGTAAGGTCTTCAGCACCGTAAGATCTTCAGCACCATAAGGTCTTCAGCACCGTAAGGTCTTCAGCACCGTAAGGTCTTCAGCACCGTAAGGTCTTCAGCACCGTAAGGTCTTCAGCACCGTAAGGTCTTCAGCACTGTAAGGTCTTCAGCACTGTAAGGTCTTCAGCACTGTAAGGTCTTCAGCACCGTAAGATCTTCAGCACCGTAAGGTGAATGACACTATTAGGTCTATAGAGCTGCCCGATTTGTGGTACTTTAACGTCGCAGACTGTAAAGTCAATGACATTGCAGTTCCAGTCCATCTTGGTGTAAGTCCATCTACAGCACTGTAAGGTCTATTAAACTTCAAGGTCTGTGGTATTACATGATTTAGAGAACGACAGGCACTAGGGACATTTATTTAAAAATAGAAGAAACATAAACTACCGCAAAATCTCAAGCAAAACTCTCAAAGTCTGCTATAAGTTAAAATAACTGCGATTTGCTACCCAAAAAAATAAAATAATCAACGATTTCAAATGTTGCTGAACGACTGGGCGGTGTTCTAGACATGTAGCCAGGTCCGTACAATCACAGACAGCAAGAACAATGTCAGACACAGAATCCTGATAACAGTCTGCACGAACCTAAATAACAAACAACAAGATTACATAATGATAACATCAAGATGTCAAACAAAGAACAGTTCACACAAGATTCACAGCAGAAACATCATTGGATGCTGCGCTAACAGCGTGACACAATTTCATTCCTGCATTGACAGAAAGATAAAAGCCTATGTAACAACAAGAAAAATATCAGAACGTGTCTCACAACAAGAGAATCATCATTACGCTGCGTCACCAAAACAGTAACATCGGTAACCTGTGTCGTAAAACAGAGGGAAACATTAGTAACCCGTGTCACAAGGGAAACATTAGTAACCTGTGTCACAACATTGAAAACATCACTAACCTGTGTATGCATTTAGAGGAGAAACGACGTCTGCATTCCGTGAATGGATTTCGTTGTGTCATACTCCGTGTGTTTGTTTGTTTGTTTGTTTTAACAATCAGTAAAAATAAACGAAGTCTGAGAGTAATATTCTGGCCGTTTAGATATATATATATATATATATATATATATATATATATATAGATATATATATATATATGAAGTATATATATATATTATATACTGTTTTGATTGTGTCTACAACATTGACAACTGCATCATCATCCACAGCAGCATCATCCATACCAGCAGCATCCACAGCTACAGTAATGGTAGCGCTACGATGATCACCATAATTACAATTTACCAACCCCCCCCCCCCCCCCCTCAACCACATCCTCATTATCTAGTGTTGGGACGACACGAACGGGTGCCCATTCGTACTGTAATGGAACTTTCACACCACGTTCCGTCAGCGAAAGATCAGAACTCGTGATAGATGATGAATCGACGGCATGCAGTTTTCACTTAACCCTCTCTGTCTTAAGACATTGATCTTACACGAAAAATACTCAGGCGTTGACAGGTTAAGTGAGAAACTGTAGTTGAAGTAACAGATTTTGCAAACACCATTGTTAGTAAAGCTGTCAGCTATAGAATGGCTTGTGTATTTTGTTTGGGATGAACACTTAACGTGCGATGAGCTGTTTGCTGTTCAAGGAAATAACAGCTGCAGTTAGAGACCTGGTAGATCAGGGATACCGGATGCAAGAGTGAGCACCCGCAAGTCAGAAAAGAGGTACGGAATGAAACAGTAAGGGTCTTCTTAACAGATACTGGCTAAAACAGTTTGCGTAAAACAGAGACACAAGGAGGCAAAGAATAAAGACAATAGTTTAAGCACTAGAAAGGAACAACGTTCTTTGAGAACTCACGACAGGCATTATCAACCACGGCACAGGGGACTCAGATGACTATCCATGGTACAGGGGACAGACATGATGACCCATGGTACATACGACAGACATGATGACCCATGGTACAGGGGACAGACATGATGACCCATGGTACAGGGGACAGACATGATGACCCATGGTACATACGACAGACATGATGACCCATGGTACATACGACAGACATGATGACCCATGGTACATACGACAGACATGATGACCCATGGTACAGGGGACAGACATGATGACCCATGGTACAGGGGACTTATATGATGACCCATGGTACAGGGGACTTATATGATGACCCATGGTACAGGGGACTTATATGATGACCCATGGTACAGGGGACTTATATGATGACCCATAGTACAGGGGACAGACATGATGACTCATAGTACAGGCGACAGACATGATGACCCATGGTACAGGGGACAAATATGATGACCCATAGTACAGGGGACAGACATGATGACTCATAGTACAGGGGACAGACATGATGACTCATAGTACAGGGGACAGACATGATGACCCATGGTACAGTTGACATATATGATGACCCATAGTACAGGGGACAGACATGACGACCCATAGTACAGGGGACAGACATGATGACTCATAGTACAGGGGACAGACATGATGACTAATAGTACAGGGGACAGACATGATGACCCATGGTACAGGGGACATATATGATGACCCATAGTACAGGGGACAGACATGATGACCCATGGTACAGGGGACAGACATGATGACTCATAGTACAGGGGACAGACATGATGACTCATAGTACAGGGGACAGACATGATGACACATGGTACAGAAGACAGACATGATAACTCATTGCACCACCCCGGAATAGTCGACTGTTCCATTAGTTGCTGATTTCCCTTGGATTTTCTGTGTCTGGGGTAACTAAAAACTAAAGCACTTAAATGTCTGTACTTTTCCTAAAATAACACCATTGCCTTTTTTTTTTTTTTTACACATTTAGGAAGATGTTTGATCTTTGATACCACCATTACTTCTGTCTTCCCATTATTCAAACTGAGGCCTATTCTTCCACTGTCTACCACCACAATGTCTATCATTTCCTGTAGTTTTTTTTTTTTTTTTTTTTTTTCAGCCACTGTGAATTTCTTGTTAGTTTGGCTAGAGCTCACGACAATAAGACAGTAATGACCTCTGTTGTCAGCCAGTGCATTTGTTTCCTAGAATTTAAAACCTCTGAACATTTCTCTGTGTGTTGTATCTTGTGCTGCATTTCTCACTAAGGCAACATTACGACTTCCGTTGATGTAGATTGAACAGAGATAACCAGCTGAGCGCCCCCCCCCCCCTTTCCCCCAGCCTTTTTCGTTTTAGTTTTGCTATGTCTGTGCTCGACAGATCCCAATGAATGTCAAGGATCGTGCTGTCTGTGAATGGGTTCCGCGTGCTGGAACAGATAACCTTGGACATCTTGTTTAAGTATGGCAGTGCAAGGTCTTTGATGCCAGCTGATCTCTGTTATGTCTCTGAGTCAGACTATAAAAGTGATTCGATCAGCTTCATTGTAAGACATGCCAGACACGCATCACCATTGCGACATCTACAGCAATGAAGCTAACTGTTTGGAAAACTAGGCAGGACCGAACCATTCACCCTACCATGGGTGTACACCTATACACTTACCTACACTGTCCAGTAGCATCACAAGCAACACTGAGGCATCCATATATGTACATACATCGAATCTTTTACCACAGGCAATCAGGTTTTGTTATTTGGTTTCACATACTGAAGGTCAGAAGGAGATTGTATAGAGTTAGCTTTCGCACCAAATAACACGCCTCTTCCCAATGACCATCACCTGTTTTGGTTCAGGGCCACGTATCCAATACATTCGTGGCTAACCTGTATATCTAAAAGCCCTTCCACCATCCGCCACCTGGTGGACGCGCCTGGTAGTAGGACAGGCACCTAGCCTAAAACAAGTGATGGAAAAGAGAAGAGAAAATAAAAAACACGTCTTGTCTGCACACAGTAGCACAGGAACACACACACACACACACACACACACACACACACCAAATGGGTGACGTTTTAAAGCAGCAGTGACGTTCTTAATAAAGATGTCTGCAGACGGCACACGGTCTCTTTGACACTGTAGCTGCATGGACGTGCTTCCATCATTATCATCTACCTCTGATTCTAACTTTTGTTCTACATAAACTTCCGCGCTTGTGGGTAAGTGCTGCATCATACATACCTTTCATCTGATGACAGATCAACTTCAGACACAATCAGCTCGCATGGAAACCGGTCTGTATTCACCACCACAGTTTGAAGGCAATCGTAAACTTAAAAGATTGACTATAGATGATCCTATACTGTTCACACCGCCATCTCCCCCAATCTCTTCTTCTCCCAAGTTTGATGGTAATCAAAGCCGTAAAAAATTAACTGTAGATAGATCAATAACGTTTACACCTCCGTCTCCCGCAGTCTCAAATTCTCCGAAGTTTAAAAGTAATCAAAGCCTCAAAAAATTGACCCTCGATGGTCCCCTAACCTTTTCACCTTTGACACCCATTTCCCCTTATGCCGAAGAAGAGCAGACGGAGACAAGCGGAGATGCCAGAGATACATCAACGAAACAACGCTTAAAGCCTCTTGTCTGTGATATATTTGGAAGTGACTCGCCTGGTTCCTCTAGTGAAGAGGAGTCTCCTCCATCACCGTACAGGGGAAAATGTGGCGGTATCAAACCCCCGTGCTTCAAGTTAAGTGCACACTTCGGAGAAGAACCATCGAGTTCTGGAATATTACAAAACGTCAACGGTAGAGAGTTTCAGCATTTCATCAACAAGCAGACGATTGCTGTGGTCATGTTTTACGACAGCACTAAGAATACTCTAGACACACTTAAAGTCTGGGCCAGAGAGTCTCTAAAGGTACTGGCATGTTTGGAGTGTTTACTTTTGTTTACATTTTCTTTGTTATTTTACCTAGTCAGTATCAAGATGCGTTTCCTCTGTATTCCTCTGTAACAACCTATCTCCTATCTACTGTGTGTTCCAGTCTGCACCAAAAACCTCTCTCCTATCTACTGTATGTCCCAGTCTCCACCAACAACCTCTCTCCTATCTACTGTATGGCCCAGTCTCCACCAACAACCTCTCTCCTATCTACTGTATGTCCCAATCTCCACCAACAACCTCTCTCCTATCTACTGTATGTCCCAGTCTCCACCAACAACCTCTCTCCTATCTACTGTAAGTCTCAGTCTCCAACAACAACCTCTCTCCTATCTACTTGATGTCGCTCGACCGATATAAAATTAGTGTTACTAGTGCTATGGAATTGGACCTCTGTGCTTGCTGCTAAATATGGGGATAGTGCTCCTTTGGTAATGTAACCCTGGCTGTGATCTTGATTCCTGATTTAATCATGAAAATGTGTGTTCTTTGTCTTCTACTGTTTCATCCTCTTCCTCATTTTGTTTTTCATGTTATCTTGCTCTTGTTCTTCTTCCCATTTTTCTTTTTTTTTTCTATCTTGTTCTTGTTCTTTTTGTTCCTGTTCTTTTTCTTCTTCTTCTTCTTCTTCTTCTTCTTCTTCTTCTTCTTCTTCTTCTTCTTCTTCTTCTTCTTCTTCTTCTTCTTCTTCTCTTCTTCTCTTTCTTCTTCTTCTTCTTCTTCTTCTTCTTCTTCTTCTTCTTCTTCTTTTCTTCTTCTTCTTCTTCTTTCTTCTTCTTCTTCTTC
>CAJHNH020007857.1:0-62500 GCA_905116865.2 Candidula unifasciata | reverse complement strand
AGGAAGAAGAAGAAGAAGAATAAAAGAACAAAGTGAAGAAGAAAGAAGTAAGGTAAGCTTCTGTATGTGGAATCTATGTGTCCTGTATCTTTTATCAGCAGAAAACCCTGGTTCCGGACCGGGCCTACGGGTCTGTCGACTGCGCCACGGAAACAGAGCTGTGTGCCCGCGAACACATCGCTTCCTATCCGCTCTACAAAATCTATGCTGGAGGCTACCCGGTCAGTTCCGCGAAACATTTCAAGCTGTTGAATTTAGATTAATTAATTTAAACACAAACACGATTGTAGATTCCGAACACAGCTCATTTGCCTCACGTCATCAACTGCTCCAGTGCTAAAAATTACATTTGATGACGTCAAAACAAGTGAATGCAGTCAAGCTTATATTAGGACATATTTTAACAAGAAAACTAAAAATATAGTTAACAATTAACTATACTTCTGCGATCGCATGCAAGCAAATAGACTCTTAGCTGTAGTAGAGGACATCTCTATTCTGACAACTCTGTAGTGGGAGTCAGCAGGCAACAAAGTACGGTGCCGCATTTCATCACATGTAGAAAGTCAAGTTGTGAAACTAGCAGAAGCAGAAATAGCCGACAACAGTTGCCTATCAACACCTCAAGCAGGACTTCAATAAATCGTGTGCCAATACAACGTGTTTCTTGTCTTACTGAGTTTATGTCTTGTGTCTCTTGTCTTGTGCCATCACACATGAGGGTCCTCTAGTCTTTTGGGATGACGCAGGAGGGTCAACTGGGGCAAGAGGCTTTGAGGCTGAACAAACGCTTGTGGGGAGGAGGAGGGAGAGGAGGAGGGGAAAATTGTCCTGACACGGCTACCTCAAAGAGTCATCATTATCATACTCATCATCAGTCAGCGAGTCCTTGAAAGAACATGGTTGTCTACCTTTCTCTAACCAGACACTAGGCTCTCTTTCATGTCATAGCCAATGTAACTTTAATGGCATCTATCTACTTCGCTAAGAGGGCGACCTCTGCTTCGTTTTATGGAAGGTGCCTCTAAAGTCTATCTATCTCTCTTCTTCTACCCCACCGGGACATCACACAAGCAATAAACACGCGATGACAAAGTGCCACCATGTGGATGAGGATCACCCGTGGAGAGGTCCTAGAAACCGCATTCAGCCATTAGACCATATTTATGGTTAGTCTATATTGCGGCCCCTGACAAGAGCCAGAGTGTGACTTGCAATAACTAAACATTGCATCCCACAAAGAGATGACTAAATTAAACCTCATAGCTGTAAAAATGACACCCATCAACCGAAGGACGCGGTTTGTGAAATGAGTCCGGACAGATCCTCTGAGGCCCGCCTGTAGCTGATTGCCTTTACACCGATAAGGCGGCTTTCCTTTTCGTATCCACTTTACACATTTACTGGACAGTAAGTAGTTTGGGCGATCTATACCTTATCCTTTCTCAG
Organism: Candidula unifasciata; assembly: GCA_905116865.2. Lineage (NCBI taxonomy): Eukaryota > Metazoa > Mollusca > Gastropoda > Stylommatophora > Geomitridae > Candidula > Candidula unifasciata. The sequence continues at coordinate 61,051 of CAJHNH020007857.1, read as the reverse complement.
TTTATACATTGAAGTAAGCCACAACACTGTGTGCGCACATCTCATTAAACACATTATAGCCTAAGGATTGAGAAAAATAACAAAGGCAGTGATACACAACAGGGCATGTACCACCAGCAGTTTCAGAATGAGATTTGCATTTCAGTTAGTAAGCTTAAAAATAAACATCACATAACCCCGGGCATACCCGTAGGTGCTTCGTCACCCGCAACAGTCGTTTTTAATGTGTGTGTGTGCACTGTTCCTGTAGCACACTGTTCCTGGAGCACACTGTTCCTGTAGCACACTGTTCCTGTAGCACACTGTTCCTGGAGCACACTGTTCCTGGAGCACACTGTTCCTGTAGCACACTGTTCCTGTAGCACACTGTTCCTGTAGCACACTGTTCCTGGAGCACACTGTTCCTGGAGCACACTGTTCCTGTAGCACACTGTTCCTGTAGCACACTGTTCCTGTAGCACACTGTTCCTGGAGCACACTGTTCCTGTAGCACACTGTTCCTGTAGCACACTGTTCCTGTAGCACACTGTTCCTGGAGCACACTGTTCCTGTAGCACACTGTTCCTGGAGCACTCTGCTCCTGTAGCACACTGTTCCTGGAGCACACTGTTCCTGTAGCACACTGTTCCTGTAGCACACTGTTCCTGTAGAACACTGTTCCTGTAGCACACTGTTCCTGTAGCACACTGTTCCTGGAGCACACTGTTCCTGTAGCACACTGTTCCTGTAGCACACTGTTCCTGTAGCACACTGTTCCTGGAGCACACTGTTCCTGTAGCACACTGTTCCTGTAGCACTCTGCTCCTGTAGCACTCTGCTCCTGGAGCACACTGTTCCTGTAGCACACTGTTCCTGTAGCACACTGTTCCTGTAGCACACTGTTCCTGGAGCACTCTGCTCCTGGAGCACACTGTTCCTGTAGCACTCTGCTCCTGTAGCACTCTGCTCCTGTAGCACTCTGCTCCTGTAGCACTCTGCTCCTGGAGCACACTGTTCCTGCAGCACACTGTTCCTGTAGAACACTGTTCCTGTAGCACACTGTTCCTGGAGCACACTGTTCCTGTAGCACACTGTTCCTGTAGCACACTGTTCCTGTAGCACACTGTTCCTGGAGCACACTGTTCCTGTAGCACACTGTTCCTGTAGCACTCTGCTCCTGTAGCACACTGTTCCTGGAGCACACTGTTCCTGTAGCACACTGTTCCTGTAGCACACTGTTCCTGTAGCACACTGTTCCTGTAGCACACTGTTCCTGTAGAACACTGTTCCTGTAGCACACTGTTCCTGTAGCACACTGTTCCTGGAGCACACTGTTCCTGTAGCACACTGTTCCTGTAGCACTCTGCTCCTGTAGCACACTGTTCCTGTAGCACACTGTTCCTGTAGCACTCTGCTCCTGTAGCACACTGTTCCTGGAGCACACTGTTCCTGGAGCACACTGCTCCTGTAGCACACTGTTCCTGTAGCACACTGTTCCTGTAGAACACTGTTCCTGTAGCACACTGTTCCTGTAGCACACTGTTCCTGGAGCACACTGTTCCTGTAGCACACTGTTCCTGTAGCACACTGTTCCTGTAGCACACTGTTCCTGGAGCACACTGTTCCTGTAGCACACTGTTCCTGTAGCACTCTGCTCCTGTAGCACACTGTTCCTGGAGCACACTGTTCCTGTAGCACACTGTTCCTGTAGCACACTGTTCCTGTAGAACACTGTTCCTGTAGCACACTGTTCCTGTAGCACACTGTTCCTGTAGCACACTGTTCCTGGAGCACACTGTTCCTGTAGCACACTGTTCCTGTAGCACTCTGCTCCTGTAGCACACTGTTCCCGTAGCACTCTGTTCCTGTAGCACTCTGCTCCTGTAGCACTCTACTCCTGTCTGTCCACTGTGACATGGTCTATCATGTCTGTCCACTGTGACATGGTCTATCATGTCTGTCCACTGTGACATGGTTCATCATGTCTGTCCACTGTGACATGGTCTATCATGTCTGTCCACTGTGACATGGTATATCATGTCTGCCCACTGTGGCATGGTCAATCATGACTGTCCACTGTTACATGGTCTATCATGTCTGACAGACATGATGAAACATGTCACAGTGGACAGACATGATAGACCATGTCACAGTGGACAGACATGATGAAACATGTCACAGTGGACAGACATGATAGACTATGTCACAGTGGACAGACATGATGAAACATGTCACAGTGGACAGACATGATAAACCATGTAACAGTGGACAGTCATGATTGACCATGTCACAGTGGGCAGACATGATAGACCATGTCACAGTGGACAGACATGATAGACCATGTCACAGTGGGCAGACATGATAGACCATGTCACAGTGGACAGACATGATGAACCATGTCACAGTGGACAGACATGATAGACCATGTCACAGTGGACAGACATGATAAAACATGTCACTGTGGACAGACATGATAGACCATGTCACAGTGGACAGACATGATGAAACATGTCACAGTGGACAGACATGATGAACCATGTAACAGTGGACAGTCATGATTGACCATGTCACAGTGGGCAGACATGATAGACCATGTCACAGTGGACAGACATGATAGACCATGTCACAGTGGACAGACATGATGAACCATGTCACAGTGGACAGACATGATAGACCATGTCACAGTGGACAGACATGATGAAACATGTCACAGTGGACAGACATGATAGACCATGTCACAGTGGACAGACATGATGAAACATGTCACAGTGGACAGACATGATAGACCATGTCACAGTGGACAGACATGATAAACCATGTCACAGTGGGCAGACATGATCGACCATGTCACAGTGGACAGACATGATAGACCATGTCACAGTGGGCAGACATTACGACCCATATGGATCTGATGGCTGGGGACAAATATGACAAGTCTACAGGAGCAGTAGGATTTAGACTGATCGCCCACACTGGGCGACAAGGCATCTGATGATGATGATTTTGTGGACAGATTATTTCGGTCTATATGAATGTTAGATACAATCTCAAACACTAAACTACTTCAATCAAGAATCTTTAGACAGTATGATAGAAAAGAGAAGATGGCTTGGCCACGTTATGACAATGAATCCTGATTTACCTGCTAAAACAGCTCTCACATGGACACCAGAGGGAAAGACGAAACAGGGGCGCCGAAAAAACAACATGGGGACGAACGATGAAAGTGACCTAAGTGCGGCATCTTTGACATTGAAAACTGCACTGAAGATTGCACAGGACAGGAAAGCATGGATAGTCCTCTCTGAAGCCTCATGTGCCACTAGGCATAACAAGAACTGATGATGATGACATGAATGTTAAGGCTGGGAACATACACACTTAGCGAAGGGAAACAAAAGGATGTCAGAGAAGCAGTTACTGTGAGCACACAATAGCACCGGACCAAACAAACATCGCGCCAAAAAAGTGACGTTACTGGGGCTCAGCAACACTCAAACGGACGATGTCTGCAGACTTCACACAGGATCCCTGACCCTGAAGTTGCATGGACAAGATACCATCATGATCATCTACCTCTAATTTAAAACATTTGCTGTAACCTTACATAAATTGGCTTGCTTGTGGGTAAGTGCTGCATCGTACACAACTTTCTTCTAAAATCAAGATGTCCTCTCAAAAATCAACTGCGGTCACTTACAACTGGCAGACAAACTTTTCCACGTTCAAATGTTCACGCCCGTTGTGGTCACACAACTGGAATCACAACAACAAATATTCAAGTTTATCGCAGTCCTGGGTACGAGAGCAAAGCCTTAGAGAGTCTCACGTGTCAGGTCATTCATCTCCGCAGCTAGGAATGAAGAAACAGTCCCATCTGGCACCTGACAATATCCCTGAGACATCGCAACTGGTAAGCCTTCAACAGGAAACAGCAGCGCCATACCTTCCACCAACAATACTAAATTATTTTCATTCTCAAGGACATACCGAAAATGACTCTTTGTTGCAAGGGTCGCCGGAAACAAACATACAAGACGATAGCATGAACGCAAGCAGTAGGCAAGGCACGCCATCAACTCTCAATCAATGGTCATCCCTTAGCGAAGAGAGACCAAGCTTTTCCAAATTTTCATTAGGACTTTCACCTCTAATTTTCCATTCTTTTCTGTTCCCACAGCAAGTGGCCTACCAGAAACATAAAAATCCCCAAACCTCTAGTCGCTCATTAAAATATTCAAGCGCCAGACGTGATAACTTCGACACAATTGTTCGTTCATCACCATCAGCATACGACAGACCTGAATATGCCTTCACATCCACTCGCTCATCAACATCATCACGCGACGAAAGTGAAGATCTTGACACATCCACTCGGTCATCACCATCATCACTCGACGAAAATGAAGATCCCGACAATTTAGAAGATTCATTAACATCATCATGTCACGAGGAGGAAACCCCCTTTTCCCCAACAGTTAGCTACCATGTGGATTCAGCTACTTTGTTTGGGGATCTGGATTACAACTCACCACCTCCAGCCCCCAAAACGAGAAGAGTAAAGAAAGTTGTACGCCGTCCACCTAAACATTCTTCTGTTAGCACGAGGCAACAATCGTTACTCACACCATCTTCTGTTGGAGCAAGTCAAAACACAACATCCACACCATCCTCTGTTGGAATAAGGCAACAATGGGCCTCCACCCCATCTTCTGGTGAAACAGGGCAACGTTCAGCCTCCACCCCATCTTCTGGTGAAACAGGGCAACGTTCAGCCTCCACATCTTCTTCTGGTGGAGCGAGGAATCAATATGTATCCATACGATTTACTAAAAAGCAAAAACCAATTCTTCCGCCGGATGTCCGCAAAGAGAAACAAAGGTCAAAGTTTAGAAAGCAAACGCATTCTCGCAACTTCAGAAGGGATCTGCTGGCAGACACGCCTAGAAGACCCAGTCCAGAGTCCGCCTACCTGAGTGACCTCAGGGCGCCGTCTAGAGATCACAGCTCTCATACAACGCCAGAATCTTCGTCACCGCACGGGGTAGCGTGCGGCGGTATCAAACCCCCTTGCTTCAAGTTAAGTACACAGTTTAATGATGAACCGCCGACTTTGACAGGTGCGAAGAACATCACTGGTAATGAGTTTTACCACTTCATCTCCGAGAAGAATATGGCTTCCGTCATGTTCTACATGGGACATAAGACCACTAAAGACACACTGAAGGTGTGGGACAGAGAGGCTAGAGAGGTACAAGCACTATGCAGGCAATAATGTTTGGTTCTGTTGTTCAGTTTGTCCCTACTGTGCTTTTGTTAGTTTCATTCATTGACTGGACTATTTCTGTCTCTGTTTCTCGATAACTTTATCTATATGAATTGCTGCAATAGTTATTCTAATCTTTTCATTTCTCACAAAATCATTTCTGGCTTTTGTCAAGAGCTTCTCTGGAACATCTCAGTTTACAGTTGATTAGGCAGATATCATGTGCTTTAGTCAATGCCCCACTCTGAAACCGATAACCTACATAGTCCCCATCTTCAGCAGCAAGCGAAGAGTTCCAATTCCGATGGTACCAGTAACCGTCTGATTGTATATGTCTCATCCTTGCCCTGAGTGATGAGCGTCGGCCAGATCTGGTAAAACCTCGCAGCTCTATCAGCCTATAACCGTCATGATTTATCTGCGCCTCCGCACTGTTTAGTCGTTCCCAGAGGGCCCTTATAATATCTAACTTACCGTACAACAGTTGGAGAACTTCCCGCAAACGCTGAAACTTAGACAAGTTAAATTGTTATATTCAAATCGGGTTTCAGAGTTTTATTTAAAAGTGATATTGGCGGCTATGTTTATATAAATTATCTTACAGTCATAACAACAAGTAAATAATAATTACTTGGGCTTGGTCGGTCAGATATGGTTTAGGCGACTGTAACAATGGCAATGACCGAATCTACGGAAGCAGTGGTGATACAGATGAAATAGAGCAGGGGACGGGACAATGTTTTTGACCTATCGCTGGCGAAGGTGGGCAATTACATCTAGTTATTTACAAGCAGCCTGTCTGTAACACTTACGTGTTTTGTATGTTCTATCAACAGAAAGGCGCCTTAGGCGACCGAAACTACGGCTTTGTTGACTGCGACACTGAACCAGCACTGTGCGCCCGGGAACATATTTCTAAAATCCCATTTTACAAGATTTTTTTTGGAGGGCACCCGATCGCTTCCGGCCAACATTTCAAGCTGCTAAGACAACCTGATCAACATAAAAAATAACGTCCCCACGCCAGTAAAAACCTGTAAAGTAAACTAAACAGATGGAACTACTGACATTATTGACTAAATATCCGTAACAATCTGCAGACAAAACTTACTGTATGTAATAACAGCGACACAAGCTCCCACATTACAAACAACATGGAAAGGGGGAAAATTTGGAACAGCTACTCACTTCTACATATCTTTAAAATTCGTACGACAGACTGAAGCAGATGGGGAAACTCTCTCTTTCTCAGGCCAGTAACGACCTGCAGACTAACCTAACACACGTTCACACATTAATGACGACCTTTTTGGGCAACTAATTCAAATTATTGCCTCAAGTCAACAACTGCTGCAGCCTCGGTAAAAAACATCACTAGTGCAGTTTATTGCTTGACATCATCAACAACTTCAACCTCTGATAACAAACATCACTAGTGCAGTTTATCGCCTGACATCATCAACAACTCCAACCTTTGATAACAAACATCACTAGTGCAGTTTATTGCCTGACATCATCAACAACTCCAACCTCTGCTAACAAACATCAATACGACAGTGTATTACCCCACGTCATCAATGGCTCCTGTACAACTGATGGGGCCAATACAAGCGTCTGCTAAAGCGTGAAATCAAGGACATATTTTAACAAGAAAAACAAAAAACATACCAAGGAATTACCTCTGTATACTTTTCAGCCTCAAGCCAACAATCTTACTCATAGATGTTGTACAGCACATTTCTAATCTGACAACTCCAGAGTGAGAGTCAACAGGCAACAAAGTACGGTGCAGCATTTAACCACATGTAAAAAGTTGCAGTCCTAAACTATCAGAAGCCGAAACAGTCGACACCAGTTTGCAACCAAAACCTTCACTTGGACTTCAATAAATGATGAACCAGTACAACGTGTTTCTTGGGTGAGATTCACGATAATTTCCCAGCCGAACTAGGTCACGTTCCATTTACAAATTATTTAGAGTCGTCTACTGCTCGGGGCTGGGGGTTACAATTATTTTGTCTTCTCTGGCTTGTCTTGCATTTGCGTTTTTCTTCCGAGAGAGAGAGAGAGAGAGAGAGAGAGAGAGAGAGAGAGAGAGAGAGAGAGGAAGAGAGAGAGGAAGAGAGAGGGAGTGAGAGAGAGAATGCATGTGACATAGGTTGCCGCACTCGCTAGGGGGGTTGTGGGTTGGACACAGTTTGTAATATTTTTGTGGTGTTAAAATCGCCGGTGTGCTTATATATACAGCACGCTATATGAACACATTGCTTAACACCCCCCACCCCCGACCCCCTTTAGCAGTGCGAGCAGGTCGGGTGACTGGAGGTGGACCAATCAGGTGTTAGCTAGTGGGTAACGTGGTCAGGTTATCGTGGATCATAGCGTTTCTTGTCATAATTAGGTTATGTCTCGTGTATCTAGTCTTGTGTGATTACGAAGGACGATCTCGTGTGACAGGGGCTTTGAGACAATAACAATCGTATGAGCGGGTGCAGTGGGAAGGATGGGGGCCAGACGCTCTGCTTATCACTGTCAATCAGCCAGTCTTTTACAGAACCTTGCTTTCGTCACGACACCCCTGAAAGTCTCTCTTTCTCTAGCTAGTCCTCTTTTCATGTGTACTGTCACAGCCACTTTCTCTAGCCAGTCCTCTAGTCATGTGTACTGTCATAGCCCCTTTCTCTAGCCAGTCCTCTATTCCTGATTACTGTCATAGCCACTTTTTTTAACCAGTCCTCTAGTCATGTGTACTGTCATAGCCACTTTCTCTAGCCAGTCCTCTAGTCATGTGTACGGTCATAGCCCCTTTCTCTAGCCAATCCTCTAGTCATATGTACTGTCATAGCCACTTTCTCTAACCAGTCGTCTATTTCTGTGCACTGTCATAGCAACTTTCTCTAGCCAGTCCTCTATTCCTGTGTACTGTCATAGATACTATCTCTAGCCAATGCTCTATTCCTGTGTACTGTCATAGCTACTTTCTCTACCCAGTCCTATAGTCATGTGTTCTGTCATATACCCTTTTTCTACCCAGTCCTCTCGTTATGTGTACTGTCATAGTTACTTTCTCTAGCCAGTCCTCTAGTCATGTGTACTGTCATAGCCACTTTCTCTAGCCAGTCATCTAGTCGTGTGTACTGTCATAGCCACTTTCTCTAGCCAGTCATCTAGTCATGTGTACTGTCATAGCCACTTTCTCCAGTCGTCTATTCCTGTGTACTGTCATAGCCACTTTCTCTAGCCAGTCATTTAGTAATGTAATCTGGCATAGCCACTTGCTCTAGCCAGTCCTCTAGTCATGTGTACTGTCATAGGCACTTTTTCTAGCCAGTATTTAAGTCATATGTACTACCATAGTTACTTTCTCTAGCCAGACCTCTAGTATTTTGTACTGTCATAGCAACTTTCTCTAGCCAGTCTTCTAGTATTTTGTACTGTCATAGCAACTTTCTCTAGCCAGTCCTCTAGTATTTTGTACTGTCATAGCAACTTTCTCTAGCCAGTCCTCTAGTATTTTGTACTGTCATAGCAACTTTCTCTAGCCAGTCTTCTAGTCAGGTGAACTGCCATAGCCACTTTTTTTAGCCACACCTCTAGTCATGTGTACTATTATAGCTACTTTCTCTAGCCAGTCCTCTATTCATGTGTACTGGCATAGCCACTTTTTCTGGCCATTTTTCCAGTCTTGTGGAAACAGTAACTGACTTTACTTACATGGCAAGCAATATTTTTCTTTGTAGTAGTTGATATTTAGCAGAGAATTGCAAAGACAAATGCTGCTTACCATAGACTGCAGAGTGTCCAGAGATCAAAGATCTACATCACTAAAACTAAACTCATGATATACACAACATCTGTTAGGACAGTTCTCCTCCACGGAGCTAACACTTGGAAAACAAACACAAGGATAGACAGCATCCTCTGATGTTTTGAGGGAAGACCTCTCAGAAGAGGTGCATCACACGCAGTTTACATCTAAATCAAAGATGACTCTTTAAGGATCTGTTGGGGATGTGGATTTCGTTTCACCTCGTTAGGCTAAACAAAGGAAAACGTTTTAAAAAAACCGATGTCCCGGCCCACCACACACACTCCTGTTAAACAAAGTGAACACACCCGTTACCTCTCAGTCAATTATTTAGGTGCCGTCTTCCCAATGGAGGTTGGCTGCAATGGATCTCCAACAAGCCCTGTGTCTTGCCCTTGATGTACACTTACATATACTGCTGTTCGTCCATATCTTGATGTTATCCTCCCACTTGTAACGCTGTATGCCTCTTGTTCGCTTGCCTTAAACATTTCCCTCTAGGATGATCTTTACAATATTGTTATGTCTTTTAATGTTACCAAAATATTTCACTTGTCTCTTTTTTATTTCAACTAGCAACTCTATTTTTATTCATAATTACCTCAGTACCACCGTATTTGATAACTTTTGTTTCCATGAAATACGACCTAATCTTCTGTATATACACATCTCCAAAGAATAGATATGATTTTCCAGTTGTTTGTTTATTGTCTATGTCTCTGTGCCATACAGTAAGGTTGAGAATACGTAACATTTGACAATTCTAATTTTTAATATATTACTTATTTCTCTTGATGTCAGTAACTTTTGCATGTTGTTGAAAGTGTTTTTGGCCATCCCCATTCTATATAGAGATCAAGACAGGAGTAAGACAAGTATGTGTGCTGTCGCGTAGCCTTTTCAACTTACGTACAGAAACCATTTTTTAAAGAAATTGTAGAATTACCAGGACTGAACATCAATGGTAGAATAATAAACAATCTGAGATATGCTGACGACACAGTGTTGCTAGCAGAGAGTGAGCAGGAGTTGCAAGACCTAGTGGAGCAAGTAAACAGAAGGAGTGCAGAATTTGGATTAGATATTAATTTGAAAAAGACAAAAACCATAATATTTAGCAAAGAAAATAATCAGCTAACAATGAATATCACAGTGAACGGGGTGAAATTGGTTCAAGTTACCAATTTCTTATATCTTGGACAAGTAATAATATGTGAAGACAGAAGTGAAACAGAAGTCAAGAAATGAATAGGGATGGCCAAAAACACTTTCACATACATGCAAAAGTTACATACATCAAGAGAAATAAGTAATACATTAAAAATGAGAATTGTCAAATGTTACGTATTCTCAACCTTACTGTATGGCACAGAGACATGGACAATGAACAAACAACTGGAAAATCGTATCAATTCTTTGGAGATGTGGATATACAGAAGATTAGGTCGTATTCCATGGAAACAAAAGCTATCAAATACAGAGGTACTGAGGAAATTGGGAATGAACAGAGAGTTGTTAGGTGGAAAAAGAAAGGAACAAGCGAAATAGTTTGGTTACAATAAAAGACATAACAGTATAGTAAAGATCATCCTAGAGGGAAAGTTTCAAAGTGGGCGAGCAAGAGGCAGACAGCGTTACAAGTGGGGGGATAACATCAGGAGATGGACGAACAGCAGTATGAGTGAGTGTACACCAAGGGCAAGAGACAGGGCTTGTTGGAGATCCATTGCAGCCAACCTTTATTGTGGAGACGGCACTGATTGATTAATTGATTCTTTTCTTGACTTCTGTTTCACTTCTGCCGTCACATGTTATTACTTGTCCAAGATATAAGAAATTTTTAACTTGTTCCAATTTCACCCCGTTTACTGTGATATTCATTGTTAGCTGATTAGTGTCTTTGCTAAATATCATGGTTTTTGTCTTTTTTTTTTTTTTTAAATTAATATCTAATCCAAATCCTGCACTCCTTCTGTTTACTTGCTCCACTAGGTCTTGCAACTCCTGCTCACTCTCTGCTAGCATCCATGTCTTACTCCTCTCTTGATCTCTATCTGGGGTGAGCAAATGTTGTCACATCTTACTGTTGCTTCTTGCTCCCAGTAAAAGTTTCTAATAAGTCTGATATCCTTTCCATCTAGTCCTATGTTTTGAAGAGCTGCAATTAGTTGTTCATGTTGCACTCTGTCGAAAGCTTTTTTTGTAGTCTATAAAACATGGATAAATATGTTTCTGAACTTCTATATATTTTTCAGTCAGCATCTTTAGACACATTATGGATTCTCGAGTACCACTGTTTTTACGGAATCCTAATTGCTCTTCAGAAACTTCTTTCTCTATTTTATTTTGAATTCTTGCTTGTATTATCTTTAAGAGTAACTTAGTTACATGACTCATTAGGCTAATAGTTATGTAATCTTCATAATCAACAGCTTTTGATTTCTTGGGTAGTGTGATTAAAAACAGATGTTTTCATGTCCCTGGGAATGTACCCATAGTTATAAATGCCATTGCATATTTCTGTGATAGTATCAATTCCAAAAGTAGATAATGATTTTAACATTTCTGCAGTTATGTTGTCTGGACCTGCAGCTTTTCCCTGCTTCATCTGTTAAATGGCTTTCTCTACTTCAGCCTTAAATATGTTTGGCCTCTCTTGAAAATTATGGATTTGCGTTTTGTCACCTCTGTTGTCCCAAAACAGGTCTTCTGTGTATTCAGTCCATCTTTTTATTATATCTTTCTTATCAACAATAATTGTTCCATCTTTCCCCCTAATACAACCATTTCCTGTTAAATGTTTTTCCTTGTATGTAAGTTTTCTTATATTTGCATGTATTTCCTTGGTTCTGTTTTTTATTTCAAGATCCTCTATTTCTTTGCATTTCAACTGAATCCATGTTTCATTTGCAGTTCTACACATATTTCGTATTTCTTTGTCTATTAATGAATATTGTGGAGTATTTTTGGCTTTCTTCCTTTTATCATTTTGTTAGTAATTTCCTCAGTCATCCATACTTAATTTTTCTTGTTTTCTTTCACTGGTAAGATGGCATTAGCTGTTTCTATACTGGTTTTGAAACATTCCCATTTTGTATTATTTTGTCCTCTGGATTCTCCCGTCGATATTGTTCCAAGCTTCTGACTATTAATCTGTCATATTTATTTTTAACCTCCAGTATTATTTCTGGCTGTTTCAAAGCTGATACGTCTATATGGGGTGACTTTTGCGTTTTTATTCCTGCATTTTTAAGTTTAATTTGTATATATATTACCACAGGGTTGTGATCTGAATTTATGTCCGCACCTGGGTATGTTTTGGAACGATGGAAAATGACCTGAGTGCGGCATCTTTGACATTGAAAACTGCACTGAAGATTGCACAGGACAGGAAAGCATGGATAGTCCTCTCTGAAGCCTCATGTGCCACTAGGCATAACAAGAACTGATGATGATGACATGAATGTTAAGGCTGGGAACATACACACTTAGCGAAGAGAAACAAAAGGATGTTAGAAGAACAGTTATAGTGAGCACACAATAGCACCGGACCTAACACACATCGCGCCAACAAAGTGACGTTACTGGGGCTCAGCAACACTCAAACGGACGATGTCTGCAGACTTCACACAGGATCCCTGACCCTGAAGTTGCATGGACAAGATACCATCATGATCATCTACCTCTAATTTAAAACATTTGCTGTAACCTTACATAAATTGACCTGCTTGTGGGTAAGTGCTGCATCGTACACAACTTTCTTCTAAAATCAAGATGTCCTCTCAAAAATCAACTGCGGTCACTAACAAGTGGCAGACAAACTTTTCCACGTTAAAATGTTCACGCCTGTTGTGGTCACATAACTGGAATCACAACAACAAATATTCAAGTTTATCGCAGTCCTGGGTACGAGAGCAAAGCCATCGTCAGTCTCACGTGTCAGGTCATTCATCTCCGCAGCTAGGAATGAAGAAACAGTCCCATCTGACACCTGACAATATCCCTGAGACATCGCAATTGGTAAGCCTTCAACAGGAAACAGCAGCGCCATACCTTCCACCCACACTACTAAATTATTTTCATTCTCAAGAACATACCGAAAATGACTCTTTGATGCAACGGTCGCCGGAAACAAACATACAAGACGATAGCATGAACGCAAGCAGTAGGCAAGTCACGCCATCAACTCTCAATCAATGGTCATCCCTTAGCGAAGAGAGACCAAGCTTTTCCAAATTTACATTGGGACATTCACCTTCAATTTTCCATTCTTTTCTGTTCCCACAGCAGGTTATCTACCAGAAACATAAAAATCCCCAAACTTCTAGTCACTCATTAAAATATTCAAACGCCAGACGTGATAACTTCGACACACGCATTCGTTCATCACCATCAGCATACGACAGACCTGAATATGCCTACACATCCACTCGGTCATCAACATCATCGCACGACGAAAGTGAAGATCTTGACACATCCACTCGGTCATCAGCATCATCGCACGACGAAAGTGAAGATCTTGACACATCCATTCGTTCATCAACATCATCATACGACGAATATGAAGATCTCGACAAATTCGGAGAGTCAGTAACATGTGACGATGAAAAACATGCTAAGTTTGGAAAGCGATGGAATTCTCGCAACATCCAAAGGGATCTCTTTGCAGACGCGCTAGAATTTTCATCCTCGCACTGGATAGCGCGCGGCGGTATCAAATCCCCTTGCTTCAAGTTAAATACACAGTTGAATGATGAACCGCCGACTTTTACGAGCGCGAAGCACATCACTGGTAATGAGTTTTACCACTTCATCTCCGAGAAGAATATGGCTGCCGTCATGTTCTACATGGGACATAAAACCGGTAAAGAAACACTGAAGGTGTGGGACAGAGAGGCTAGAGAGGTACAAGCACTATGCAGGCAATAATGTTTGGTTCTGTTGTTCAGTTTGTCCCTACTGTGCTTTTGTTAGTTTCATTCATTGACTGGACTATTTCTGTCTCTGTTTCTCGATAACTTTATCTATATGAATTGCTGCAATAGTTATTCTAATCTTTTCATTTCTCACAAAATCTTTTCTGACTTTTGTCAAGAGCTTCTCTGGAACATCTCAGTTTACAGTTGATTAGGCAGATATCATGTGCTTTAGTCAATGCCCCACTCTGAAACCGATAACCTGCATAGTCCCCATCTTCAGCAGCTTGCGAAGAGTTCCAATTCCGATGGTACCAGTAACCGTCTGATTGTACATGTCTCATCCTTGCCCTGAGTGTTGAGCGTCGGTCAGATCTGGTAAAACCTCGAAGCACAGTTGGAAAACTTCCCGCAAACGCTGAAACTTAGACAAGTTTTTTTTTAATAAGCCGATCCGGTTTCAGTTTTTTTTTTGTTTTCTTACAGTTTTATTGGCGGCCATGTTTATATAAATGATCTTACAGTTTTATTGGCGGCCATGTTTATATAAATGATCTTACAGTTTTATTGGCGGCCATGTTTATATAAATGATCTTACAGTTTTATTGGCGGCCATGTTTATATAAATGATCTTACAGTTTTATTGGCGGCCATGTTTATATAAATGATCTTACAGTTTTATTGGCGGCCATGTTTATATAAATGATCTTACAGTTTTATTGGCGGCCATGTTTATATAAATGATCTTACAGTTTTATTGGCGGCCATGTTTATATAAATGATCTTACAGTGATATTGGCGGCCATGTTTATATAAATGATCTTACAGTGATATTGGCGGCCATGTTTATATAAATGATCTTACAGTGATATTGGCGGCCATGTATATATAAATGATCTTACTGTGATATTGGCGGCCATGTTTATTTAAATGATCTTACAGTGATATTGGAGGCCATGTTTATATAAATGATCTTACAGTCATAACAACAGTTAAATAATTAATTATATCTTGCAGTTATCTCCCTTACAACATCTTTTACCGTTTTCTTTTTTCAAGATCTAGCAGACATACAAGTCTGCACACCTGTTAAACGGATGGGCACGTAATGTTGAAGCTCTAAATCAAGAAGTTTTTGTCCCTTGATACATAACAAAAACCATAGTTTGTGTGTTCTTAACAAGACAGGGACGCATTCATACAGCCACATCTGTCCATTAAAAAGTGTGTGATAGCGCTCAATTTCATTAAAGTGTTCCTAGTGTGGGCGCCCCGTACAGGAGGTGCATGAGAATGACTAGTGGGAATCTTCACAGCAATGTCTGGAAAAGAACACAGTGTCTGCCAAATTGTTAAACATGGGGTGGGGTGAGGGGTTGGGTGGGGTGAGGTGGGGTGGGGGGGGGGGTTGAGCCTTGTGTTTACTGATTGGCACTTACAAAATTAACGGCAACGGTAGAGACAAAAGATGAAGTAGAGGACGGGAGACTAAATAGAGAATTTAAATTAGACCGTGTTTGTACACACATATGTAGATAATATAGTTAGTAATGAGGTCTGCTATAGCTTCTAGCAACTTACACGCGGAGACAAACATATACAAGAACTCAGATACACAGACTAGATTAGACTTGTTAGAGTCAGTCAGCTCCATATCCTGATGAACATTCTGAGGGTGATAGAGGGAACAGGAATTACATTTGTGGAATGATGCTAGAGAGGATGGCGGTAGACCGGTCTTTTCATGTGGTCACTGCCGCCCTTTGGGGTGCCAATGCAGGTGAGGGAGGGGGGGGGGTGAGGGTTGAGTTGTGCTTGGTCGTTCAGATTGGTTTAGGCGACTGTAACTATGGCAACGACCGAATCTACGGAAGCAGTGGTGATACAGATGAAATAGAGCACGGGAAGAATACAATGTTTTTGACCTAGCGCTGGCGAAGGTGGGCAATTAAATCTAGTCATTTACAAGCAGCCTGTCTGTAACACTTACGTGTTCTGTATGTTCTATCAACAGAAAAACACAAGCGGCGACCGAAACTACGGCTTTGTTGATTGCGACACTGAAACAGCACTGTGCGCCCGGGAACACGTTTCTAAAAACCCATTTTACAAGATATTTTTTGGAGGGAACATGGTCGCTTCCGGGCCACACTACAAACTGCTAACACAACCAGCTAAACCTAACCAAAAATGTCCCGCCAACTGTAGGAGAAAGTAAAGTAAACTAAACAGATAGAACTACTGAAATTAATGACTAAATATCCTTAACAATCTGCAGACAAAACTTACTGTATGTATTAACACTGACACAAGCTCCCACATTACAAACAACATGGAAAGGGGAAAATGTGAAACAGCTACTCAGTTCTACATATCTTTAAAAATCGTTAGACAATCTGAGCAGATGGGGAAACTCCAACTCTCTTTCTCAGGCCAGTAACGACCTACAGACTAACCTAACCCACGTTCACACATTAGTAACGACTTTTTTCAGCAACTAATTCAAATTATTGCCTCAAGTCAACAACTGCTGCAGCCTCGCTGAAAAACATCACTAGTGCAGTTTATTGCCTGACATCATCAACAACTCCAACCACTGATAACAAACATCACTAGTGCAGTTTATTGTCTGACATCATCAACAACTCCAACCTCTGATAACAAACATCACTAGTGCAGTTTATCGCCCGACATCATCAACAACTCCAACCCCTGATAACAAACATCACTAGTGCAGTTTATAGCCTGACATCATCAACAACTCCAACCTCTGCTAACAAACATCAATACGACAGTGTTATTACCCCACACATCACCCATTGCTCTGGAGGTACAACTGATGGGGCCATACAATCGCGTCTCTTGCACAAGAGCGTGGAAATCAAGCGGGCTCAGTGCATATTTTAACCGTGTAAGGAAAAGCCAAAAGTCATGTGCAAAAAAAAACAAAAAGTCATAACCAAGGAATTACTTCTGTATACTTGTCAGCCTCAAGCCAAACAAACTGTCAGCTCAAAGATGTTTGTACAGGACAGTCATTTCTATTTACTGACACAACTCCCGAAGTGAGAGTTATCAGGTGTTTCTTGGTGACAACAAAGTACGGATACATGCAGCATTGTAACCCAGGGGGGGGGGGTGTAGAAAGTCATAGTCTGAAACTAACAGAACAGCAGAAAACATAGAGAGAGAGAGTCGACACCCTGTTTTTGCAACCTAAAAGATGTCCTTGAGCAGTACTTCAATAAAGTCATGATTTACAACCATAGTTACACATTGCTGACGTGTTTCTTGGGTGAGATCCACGATAATCTTCTCCTAGTTAGCCGATTTAGTCATATTCTTGTGGGCGTTCCATTGATAAATTGTTTAGATCCTCTATTCCTACTGCCTCTCAGGGTCATGTGGGGAGGGGGGTTACTTTCACTAGTCAGTAGTCGCGGTCATGTTACATACTATTTTGTCAGTCTTTCATGGCTTCATAGTTACTTTGGACTGCATTTACGTTTTTTTGACGTAGTCTTCCGTCATGAGAGTTAGTCAGTCCTCTCTTCAGAGAGACTGTGACTAGTCAGTCCTCTCGTCAGAAAGAGGTCAGTGCCCTCGTCAGAGTCATAGAGAGAGAACTGTCATAGTTACTTTGACTCTAGAGAGACATAGACTTTTGACTAGACAGAGAGAGTGTACTTTTGACTAGTCAGATATCCCTCTCGACAGTGTACTGTCATATTTAACTTCCTACAGATGTGTAGAGTTACTTGACTATTCATTCCCTCATCGTCATGTGGTACTGAGAGAGTCCTCTCGTCAGTGTAGTTCATTTTACTTTGACTAGCTCAGTCCTCTCGTCAGAGATAGACTTTGACTAGAGTCATGTGAGAGCATAGTAGTCAGTCCTCTCGAGTGTAATGTCATAATTACTTTGCCTAGTCAATCCTCTTCTCATGTTGTACTGTCCATAGTTTACTTTGACTAGTCAGTCCCTCTTCGTCCATGTGTACTGTACATGTTACTGTAGTCAGTCCTCTCGTCATGGTACTGTCCATAGTTACTTTGGACTAGTCAGTCCTCTCGTCATGTTTACTGTCATAGTTACTTTGACTAGTCAGTCCTCTCGTCATGTGTATGTCATAGTTACTTTCACTAGTCAGGTCCTTCGTCATGTGTACTGTCATAGTTTACTTTCTCTGAGTCCGTCCCCTCTCGTCCATGTGTACTGTCCATAGTTACTTTCTCTAGTCAGATCCTCTCGTCATGTGTACTGTCATAGTTACTTTCCACTAGTCACTAGTCAGTCCTCTCGTCATGTGTACTGTCATATACTTTCCGGGTAGTCAGTCCTCTCGGTCATGTGTACTGTCATAGTTACTTTGACTAGTCATGTGTACTTTCTAGTTAGTTTCTCTAGTCTCTCGTTCATGTGTACTGTCATAGTTACTTTCACTAGTCAGTCCTCTCGTCATGTGTACTGTCATAGTTACTTTGTGTAAACTGTCATCTAGTCAGTCCCTCTCTCGTCTGTACATGTGTACTTTGACTGTCAAAGTTACTTTCATGTGTACTGTCATAGTGTACTTCACTAGTCGTCATGTCCTGTCATAGTTACTTTCTCTAGTCCTGTGTCACTGTACTCCATAGTTACTTTCTCTAGTCAGTCCTCTCGTCATGTGTACTGTCATAGTTACTTTCTCTAGTCAGTGTCCTAGTCGTCATGTGTACTGTCATAGTTACTTTGACTAGTCAGTCCTCTCGTCATGTGTACTGTCATAGTTACTTTGACTAGTCAGTCCTCTCGTCATGTGTACTGTCATAGTTACTTTGACTAGTCAGTCCTCTCGTCATGTGTACTGTCATAGTTACTTTCACTAGTCAGTCCTCTCGTCATGTGTACTGTCATAGTTACTTTCTCTAGTCAGTCCTCTTTCTCTAGTCAGTCCTCTCGTCATGTGTACTGTCATAGTTACTTTCACTAGTCAGTCCTCTCGTCATGTGTACTGTCATAGTTACTTTCACTAGTCAGTCCTCTCGTCATGTGTACTGTCATAGTTACTTTCACTAGTCAGTCCTCTCGTCATGAGTACTGTCATAGTTACTTTGACTAGTCAGTCCTCTCGTCATGTGTACTGTCATAGTTACTTTCACTAGTCAGTCCTCTCGTCATGTGTACTGTCATAGTTACTTTCACTAGTCAGTCCTCTCGTCATGTTTACTGTCATAGTTACTTTCTCTAGTCAGTCCTCTTGTCATGTGTACTCTCTAGCCAGTCCTCTATTCCTGTGTACTGTCATAGTTACTTTCTCTAGTCAGTCCTCTCGTCATGTGTACTGTCATAGTTACTTTCACTAGTCAGTCCTCTCGTCATGTGTACTGTCATAGTTACTTTCACTAGTCAGTCCTCGTCATGTCATGTCATAGTACTTTCATAGTTACTCTTCATGTGTACTAGTCAGTCCTCTCGTCATGTGTACTGTCATAGTAGTTACTTTCACTAGTCAGTCCTCTCGTCATGTGTACTGTCATAGTTACTTTCACTAGTCAGTCCTCTCGTCATGTGTACTGTCATAGTTACTTTCACTAGTCAGTCCTCTCGTCATGTGTACTGTCATAGTTACTTTCACTAGTCAGTCCTCTCGTCATGTGTACTGTCATAGTTACTTTCATAGTTACTTTCACTAGTCATAGTCTTTCACTAGTCAGTCCTCTCGTCATGTGTACTGTCATAGTTACTTTCACTAGTCAGTCCTCTCTTCATGTGTACTGTCATAGTTACTTTGACTAGCCAGTCCTCTCGTCATGTGTACTGTCATAGTTACTTTCTCTAGCCAGTCCTCTATTCCTGTGTACTGTCATAGTTACTTTCTCTAGTCAGTCCTCTCGTCCTGTGTACTGTCATAGTTACTTTCACTAGTCAGTCCTCTCGTCATGTGTACTGTCATAGTTACTTTCTCTAGCCAGTCCTCTCGTCATGTGTACTGTCATAGTTACTTTCACTAGTCAGTCCTATCGTCATGTGTACTGTCATAGTTAATTTCACTAGCCAGTCCTCTCGTCATGTGTACTGTCATAGTTACTTTGACTAGTCAGTCCTCTCGTCATGTGTACTGTCATAGTTACTTTCACTAGTCAGTCCTCTCGTCATGTGTACTGTCATAGTTACTTTCACTAGTCAGTCCTCTCGTCAAGTGTACTGTCATAGTTACTTTCACTAGGCAGTCCTCTCGTCATGTGTACTGTCATAGTTACTTTCTCTAGGCAGTCCTCTCGTCATGTATACTGTCATAGTTACTTTCACTAGCCAGTCCTCTCGTCATGTGTACTGTCATAGTTACTTTCTCTAGCCAGTCCTCTCGTCATGTGTACTGTCATAGTTACTTTGACTAGTCAGTCCTCTCGTCATGTGTACTGTCATAGTTACTTTCACTAGTCAGTCCTCTCGTCATGTGTACTGTCATAGTTACTTTCACTAGTCAGTCCTCTCGTCATGTGTACTGTCATAGTTACTTTGACTAGTCAGTCCTCTCGTCATGTGTACTGTCATAGTTACTTTCTCTAGGCAGTCCTCTCGTCATGTGTACTGTCATAGTTACTTTCACTAGTCAGTCCTCTCGTCATGTGTACTGTCATAGCCACTCTCTTAAGTCAGTCCTCTCGTCATGTGTACTGTCATAGTAAATTTGACTAGTCAGTCCTCTCGTCATGTGTACTGTCATAGTTACTTTCACTAGCCAGTCCTCTCGTCATGTGTACTGTCATAGTTACTTTCTCTAGCCAGTCCTCTTTTCCTGTGTACTGTCATAGTTACTTTCTCTAGCCAGTCCTCTCGTCATGTGTATTGTCATAGTTACTTTGACTAGTCAGTCCTCTCGTCATGTGTACTGTCATAGTTACTTTCACTAGTCAGTCCTCTCGTCATGTGTATTGTCATAGTTACTTTTACTAGTCAGTCCTCTCGTCATGTGTACTGTCATAGTTACTTTCACTAGTCAGTCCTCTCGTCATGTGTACTGTCATAGTTACTTTCTCTAGTCAGTCCTCTATTCCTGTGTACTGTCATAGTTACTTTCTCTAGTCAGTCCTCTCGTCATGTGTACTGTCATAGTTACTTTCTCTAGTCAGTCCTCTCGTCATGTGTACTGTCATAGTTACTTTCTCTAGTCAGTCCTCTATTCCTGTGTACTGTCATAGTTACTTTCTCTAGTCAGTCCTCTCGTCATGTGTACTGTCATAGTTACTTTCTCTAGTCAGTCCTCTCGTCATGTGTACTGTCATAGTTACTTTCTCTAGTCAGTCCTCTCGTCATGTGTACTGTCATAGTTACTTTCTCTAGCCAGTCCTCTCGTCATGTGTACTGTCATAGTTACTTTCTCTAGCCAGTCCTCTCGTCATGTGTACTGTCATAGTTACTTTCACTAGCCAGTCCTCTCGTCATGTGTACTGTCATAGTTACTTTGACTAGTCAGTCCTCTCGTCATGCGTACTGTCATAGTTACTTTCACTAGTCAGTCCTCTCGTCATGTGTACTGTAATGGGAACTTTCTCTAGCCAGTCCTCTAGTCCTGTGTACTGTCATGGGAACTTTCTCTGGTCAGTCCTCTAGTCATGTGTACTGTCAAAGGTAATTTCACTAGCCAGTCCTCTCGTCATGTGCACAGTCATGGGAACTTTCTCTAACCAGTCCTCTAGTCCTGTGTACTGTCACGTGAACTTTCTCTAACCAGTCCTCTAGTCCTGTGTACTGTCACGGGAACTTTCTCTAGCCAGTCCTCTAGTCCTGTGTACTGTCATGGGAACTTTCTCTAACCAGTCCTCTAGTCCTGTGTACTGTCATGGGAACTTTCTCTAGCCAGTCCTCTAGTCCTGTGTACTGTCATGGGAACTTTCTCTAACCAGTCCTCTAGTCCTGTGTACTGTCATAGTCACTTTCTCTAGCCAGTCCTCTAGTCATGTGTACTGTCATGGCCACTTTCTCTAATATGACGATCAATATGGATCTGTAGGCTTAGGACAGATGTGACGATCAATATGGATCTGTAGGCTTGGGACAGATGTGAAGATCAATATGGATCTGTAGGCTGGTGACAGATGTGACGATCTATATGGATCTGTAGGCTTGGGACAGATGTGACGATCTATATGGATCTGCAGGCTTGGGACGTATGTGACGATCTATATGGATCTGTAGGCTTGGGAAAGATGTGACGATCTATATGGATCTGTAGGCTTGGGACAGATGTGACGAACTATATGGGTATGTAGGCTTGAGACAGATGTGACGATCTATATGGATCTAAAGGCTGGGAATGATAAACATGGGACTGTAGGCTAAGTGATTATTTGAAGATCTTTGTGCTGGAGGCTGGGGACAGATATGAGAATATATATGCACCTGTAGGCTGGAGACAATTTTGACGATCTATATAAAGCTTAAGGCTGGATCTGTTATGACGATTTACATGCAGCTGAAAGCTGAAGACAGATATGCCAATCTACGTTTGGCTGTCATTGAGGACAGATATGACGATCTATGTTTGGCTGTCATTGAGGACAGATATGACGATCTATGTTTGGCTGTCATTGAGGACAGATATGACGATCTATGTTTGGCTGTCATTGAGGACAGATATGACGATCTATGTTTGGCTGTCATTGAGGACAGATATGACGATCTACGTTTGGCTGTCATTGAGGACAGGTATGACGATCTACGTTTGGCTGTCATTGAGGACAGATATGACGATCTATGTTTGGCTGTCATTGAGGACAGATATGACGATCTATGTTTGGCTGTCATTGAGGACAGATATGACGATCTACGTTTGGCTGTCATTGAGGACAGATATGACGATCTACGTTTGGCTGTCATTGAGGACAGATATGACGATCTATGTTTGGCTGTCATTGAGGACAGATATGACGATCTATGTTTGGCTGTCATTGAGGACAGATATGACGATCTATGTTTGGCTGTCATTGAGGACAGATATGACGATCTATGTTTGGCTGTCATTGAGGACAGATATGACGATCTATGTTTGGCTGTCATTGAGGACAGATATGACGATCTATGTTTGGCTGTCATTGAGGACAGATATGGCGATCTACGTTTGGCTGTCATTGAGGACAGATATGACGATCTACGTTTGGCTGTCATTGAGGACAGATATGACGATCTACGTTTGGCTGTCATTGAGGACAGATATGACGATCTATGTTTGGCTGTCATTGAGGACAGATATGACGATCTACGTTTGGCTGTCATTGAGAACAGATATGACGATCTACGTTTGGCTGTCATTGAGGACAGATATGACGATCTATGTTTGGCTGTCATTGAGGACAGATATGACGATCTATGTTTGGCTGTCATTGAGGACAGATATGACGATCTATGTTTGGCTGTCATTGAGGACAGATATGACGATCTATGTTTGGCTGTCATTGAGGACAGATATGACGATCTATGTTTGGCTGTCATTGAGGACAGATATGACGATCTACGTTTGGCTGTCATTGAGGACAGATATGGCGATCTACGTTTGGCTGTCATTGAGGACAGATATGACGATCTACGTTTGGCTGTCATTGAGGACAGATATGACGATCTATGTTTGGCTGTCATTGAGGACAGATATGACGATCTACGTTTGGCTGTCATTGAGGACAGATATGACGATCTATGTTTGGCTGTCATTGAGGATAGATATGTCGATCTACGTTTGGCTGTCATTGAGGACAGATATGACGATCTACGTTTAGCTGTCATTGAGGACAGATATGACGATCTACGTTTGGCTGTCATTGAGGACAGATATGCCAATCTACGTTTGGCTGTAATTGAGGACAGATATGACGATCTACGTTTGGCTGTCATTGAGGACAGATATGACGATCTACGTTTGGCTGTCATTGAGGACAGATATGACGATCTATGTTTATCTGTCATTGAGGACAGATATGACGATCTATGTTTGGCTGTCATTGAGGACAGATATGACGATCTACGTTTGGCTGTCATTGAGGACAGATATGCCAATCTACGTTTGGCTGTCATTGAGGACAGATATGACGATCTACGTTTGGCTGTCATTGAGGACAGATATGACGATCTACGTTTGGCTGTCATTGAGGACAGATATGACGATCTATGTTTGGCTGTCATTGAGGACAGATATGACGATCTACGTTTGGCTGTCATTGAGGACAGATATGGCGATCTACGTTTGGCTGTCATTGAGGACAGATATGCCAATCTACGTTTGGCTGTCATTGAGGACAGATATGACGATCTACGTTTGGCTGTCATTGAGGACAGATATGACGATCTATGTTTGGCTGTCATTGAGGACAGATATGACGATCTATGTTTGGCTGTCATTGAGGACAGATATGCCAATCTACGTTTGGCTGTCATTGAGGACAGATATGACGATCTACGTTTGGCTGTCATTGAGGACAGATATGACGATCTATGTTTGGCTGTCATTGAGGACAGATATGACGATCTATGTTTGGCTGTCATTGAGGACAGATATGCCAATCTACGTTTGGCTGTCATTGAGGACAGATATGACGATCTACGTTTGGCTGTCATTGAGGACAGATATGACGATCTATGTTTGGCTGTCATTGAGGACAGATATGCCAATCTACGTTTGGCTGTCATTGAGGACAGATATGACGATCTACGTTTGGCTGTCATTGAGGACAGATATGACGATCTATGTTTGGCTGTCATTGAGGACAGATATGACGATCTATGTTTGGCTGTCATTGAGGACAGATATGCCAATCTACGTTTGGCTGTCATCGAGGACAGATATGACGATCTACGTTTGGCTGTCATTGAGGACAGATATGACGATCTACGTTTGGCTGTCATTGAGGACAGATATGCCAATCTACGTTTGGCTGTCATTGAGGACAGATATGCCAATCTACGTTTGGCTGTCATTGAGGACAGATATGACGATCTACGTTTGGCTGTCATTGAGGACAGATATGAAAATCTACGTTTGGCTGTCATTGAGGACAGATATGACGATCTACGTTTGGCTGTCATTGAGGACAGATATGACGATCTATGTTTGGCTGTCATTGAGGACAGATATGACGATCTACGTTTGGCTGTCATTGAGGACAGATATGACGATCTATGTTTGGCTGTCATTGAGGACAGATATGACGATCTACGTTTGGCTGTCATTGAGGACAGATATGACGATCTATGTTTGGCTGTCATTGAGGACAGATATGACGATCTACGTTTGGCTGTCATTGAGGACAGATATGACGATCTATGTTTGGCTGTCATTGAGGACAGATATGACGATCTATGTTTGGCTGTCATTGAGGACAGATATGACGATCTATGTTTGGCTGTCATTGAGGACAGATATGACGATCTACGTTTGGCTGTCATTGAGGACAGATATGACGATCTATGTTTGGCTGTCATTGAGGACAGATATGACGATCTATGTTTGGCTGTCATTGAGGACAGATATGACGATCTATGTTTGGCTGTCATTGAGGACAGATATGACGATCTATGTTTGGCTGTCATTGAGGACAGATATGACGATCTATGTTTGGCTGTCATTGAGGACAGATATGACGATCTACGTTTGGCTGTCATTGAGGACAGATATGACGATCTATATTTGGCTGTCATTGAGGACAGATATGACGATCTATGTTTGGCTGTCATTGAGGACAGATATGACGATCTATGTTTGGCTGTCATTGAGGACAGATATGACGATCTATGTTTGGCTGTCATTGAGGACAGATATGACGATCTATGTTTGGCTGTCATTGAGGACAGATATGACGATCTACGTTTGGCTGTCATTGAGGACAGATATGACGATCTATGTTTGGCTGTCATTGAGGACAGATATGACGATCTATGTTTGGCTGTCATTGAGGACAGATATGACGATCTATGTTTGGCTGTCATTGAGGACAGATATGACGATCTATGTTTGGCTGTCATTGAGGACAGATATGACGATCTATGTTTGGCTGTCATTGAGGACAGATATGACGATCTATGTTTGGCTGTCATTGAGGACAGATATGACGATCTATGTCTGGCTGTCATTGAGGACAGATATGACGATCTATGTTTGGCTGTCATTGAGGACAGATATGACGATCTATGTTTGGCTGTCATTGAGGACAGATATGACGATCTATGTTTGGCTGTCATTGAGGACAGATATGACGATCTATATGGAACTGTATGCTGGGTCTGATATGACTGTCTATATAGAACTGAAGCGTAGGGGACAAATGTGACGATCTATATTGATCTGTAAGCGTGGGACAAATGTGACGATCTATATTGATCTGTAAGCTTGGGACAAATGTGACGATCTATATTGATCTGTAAGCTTGGGACAAATGTGAAGATCCACATGGGGCCGTAGGCTGGGGCAAAATATGACAATCTATATGGATCTGTAGGCGTGGGTCAGATGTGAAGATCTATATGGATCTGTAGTCTGGGGACAGATGTGACGATCTTTATGGATCTGTTAGCTAGAGACAGATATAACGATCTATATGGATCTGTAGACTTGGAACAGATGTGACGATCTATATGGATCTGTAGGCTGAATTGTTTGGAGGCACACAATGCAAATCAATAGCAAAAGGACGTAAGAAGAATAGTTTTCGACAGCACACAATAGCACTGGATTACACACACAACACAACAACAAAGTGACGATATTTCGCATCAGCGAAATTCAAAAAGAAAATTTCCGCTAACTTCTCACGGTCTCTCCGACCCTGAAGTTGCATTGAAAGATTCTTTTATAAACATTTACCTCTGAATGAAAAACTTGTAACCATACATAAACTGACATGCTTGTGGGTAGGTGCTGCATCATACTCAGTTTACATCCAAATTAAAGATGCCCCTTCAAGGATCTGTTGAGGATGTGGATTTCGTTACACCACGCTAGGCCACCCAAAAAAAAAAAAACGATTTAAAAAACCGATGCCCCGACCACTCACACCACCTTATTTGAAACGAAGGCAACACACGGTGAACCCGAAACCTCTCCACAGATATAAAAAGAGGCCACAGTTAAAAGTGGCTCATCCTTATGTGAAGCATCACCAGGATAAACAGACAGCCATACCTACAAGAGCCAAGCCAAACGCTGCCTGCCTGAGTGAGTTCTACTCGCCAAACAGAGATCCCAGCTCCCGTGAAGATGAGTCTCTTAGTTCTCCAGAATCGTCTCCCACGACAATTTATTCTCTAGCAGATACATCAGAAAGTGACTGTCCTGGTTCTGCTAGTGAGGAAATGTGCCCCACATCACCGTACACTGAAAAGATAGAGCTACTCTGACGTAAGTAACACTACTTGTTGCAGGTCACGATGACCACCAATGCAGGGGTGAGGAACGATAACCTATTGTACCCCAGAGATAAATTATGACCCACGTTACAGGGGACATACTTGATGACACGTGGTACAGGGGACAGACCTAATAATTCAGTA
The DNA here is from genome assembly GCA_905116865.2 of Candidula unifasciata. NCBI lineage: Eukaryota > Metazoa > Mollusca > Gastropoda > Stylommatophora > Geomitridae > Candidula > Candidula unifasciata. The sequence goes on along the minus strand of CAJHNH020007857.1, from coordinate 33,563 downwards.
TACAGGGGACAGACTTAAGCTGGGGACAGATATATTGATCATTATGCGGCTGACGGGTAGAATAAATCTAACAATCTAAATGCGGAACTAGGCTGGGGACAGACACAATTAGCAAAACAGGGAATATGCGATAAGGACACCATAGCACCGGACCACACAGGCATCGAACCAACTAGGTGACGTCACTGGGCATCAGCAAAATTTAGAATATGTCTGCAGACGGCACACGGTCTCTCTGACCCTTTAGTTAATGTGGCATGCTTTCATTATGATCATCTACCTCTGATTTAAACCATTTTCGGTAACCTTACCTAACCTGGCTTCCTTGTGGGTAAGTGCTGCATCGTACCCAATTTACATCTAAAACAAAGATATCCCCTTAAATGTCAACTAAGCTGCGATTGGCTCACTTGAAAACTGTTCTGGTTCAAATATTCACGCCCAAAGCTGGAATCACAACAACAAATTTGCAATTTTATCGCAGTCTCGGGCAACAGAGCAAGACCAGCGTCAGTCTTTCTGGACTGGTCATCCATTACCGCAGCTAGGAATGAAGAAACAGTCCCATTTGGCCCCTGACATTATCCCCGAGACAGCACAATTGGTCAGCCATGAACAGAAAACAGCATCTCCATACTTGCCGCCAACACTGCTCAATTATTTCCATTCTGAAGGTTTTACCGAAAGTGACTCTTTGAGACAACAATAACTGAGAACAAACGAACAAGACAACAGCATTAACGCAAGAGGTAGACAAGACAGGCCATCAACTCTCAGTCAATGGTTATCCCTTAGTGTAGAGATACCAAGCGATTCAAAGTAAACATTGGGACTTTCACCTTCGTTTTTTCCTTCTTTTTTTTTATTCCAACAGCTGGTTGTATACGAGAAACATACAAATCCCATCACCTCCTGCGACAAACAAAATCGTCCAGACATGTCGTTTCGCTCAGCAGCTTCAGCATACGATAAACACAATGATTCGGCCACCTTTAATGACTCATCAACATCCTCTTGTGACGGGGAGAACGCTAGCCTCTCTCTGGATTCAAATACTTATGTTGATGATTTCACTACACCACCACTAGACCAAAGAAAAAGACGATATAGAAGAGTGACGGGTCGGACAGCCACACCAATACCTGTTGAACCGATTGAACACACGTTGGGCCCGCTAAATCTCCACTTATATAAACAGAGGCCACAGTTAAAAGTGGCTCATTCTTATGTGAAGCATCACCAGGATAAACAGACAGCCATACCTACAAGAGCTAAGCCAGAGGTTGCCTACCTGAGTGAGTTCTACTCGCCAAACAGAGATCCCATCTCTCCTACAACGGCAATGCCACAACCTTCCTCCCTTAAAGACGAGTCTCTTAGTCGTCCAGAATCTTCACCCACGTCACTTTATTCGCTAGAAGATGTATCAGACGGTGACTGCCCTGGTACAGATTGTGAGGAAGAGTGCCACACATCACCGAACAAGGGAGCGTGTGGCAGTATCAAACCCCCGTGCTTAAAGTTAAGTGCAGAATTCAGGGATGAACCAAAGGGCCCTCTGAGAGCGCAGACAATCACTGACAAAGAGTTCTACCACTTCATCAACGGGAAGGAGATGGCTACCGTCATGTTCTACATCAAAGGCAGGACCTCTAAATCCAACATGCAAGTGTGGGACAGAGAGGCTAGAGAGGTACAGGCACTATGCATGTATGAGTGTTTGCTTCTGTTTGGGTTAGTCAGGGGGCTGCGTGGTCTCGAGATATGGTGTCCGCATCAAAAATTGTTTGACAGTATGTGTGTCTTCATATGTGTGGGTGGTCCGTATGTATGTGGGTCTAACTATGTGTTTGTTGGTATAAGGGCGCAATCGAGGTAACATGAAGTTACAACTGAGCAGAGGACCCAGACCGACCACAACCACCACCACCACCACTAACACCGACACCATCAGTGTTTAATGTAACGGTGATATTTGCGGCCGGGTTTACTGATGTTACATTAAATAATTGCATAGACAATAAAAGTTTACTTCTACTAGAGTTATATCCCTTTGAATATTTCCTCTTTTCCTACTAAATAATTAGGTTGAAAAATATATATATATATATTTCTCGGTATTATCTTCTTTGAAGCTTGGATTGCGCTTTCCCCCCCCCCCCCCCCCCCCCCTTTTCCAAGATCTAGCAGATACATATGCCTCATGTTAAACGGATGTGCACGTAAACTTTAAACCCTGGATCGCAAAGCCTTTTTTACTCTTTTTATACGAATACAAATTATACTTACTGCGTACTGTAACATGACTTGAAGGGTTTCAGCCCTCCGCCCTCGACTCCTTGATAATGCGTGATGCGGCTGAGCTTCTTAAAGGTTTTCTCTCGTCGGGGCCCACTACCGGGGTTACATAAGAACGAGTATTATCAATATTCTACGCAGCATCTTAAAAAGAACACATTGTGTGCCTGTTTTTTCAATACTGGTGTTTGCATCACATTAGGCTGGGGGAGGGGGTGGGAGGAGGGGTGGTGTTAGAGGCTTGGGTGTACTGCTGGGTACAAAGAACATTTACGGTAGCGGTCAAGACAAAGATAAAGTAGAAGACGGCTGAACAGAGTATTAGTTAGGCTGTTTTTGTTTTTTATACTCAATGCTGACAAAAGTATTTACAATTAGTGATCAGGCCTGTGATAGCTTACAATCGGAGGCGAAACGTTCCCAGAATGCAGCTACGTAGATTTGGTTCAAACAGTGAAGGCTACCCTTCTGTGTGACTGGGCGGGGCTGAGGCGAAAGAAGGGACAGTAATATTTTTCGATCACATTTAGGATTGGTGTGGGAGCGGTAGAAGCCGCTAGAAAGTCTCATAATAATGGGTGCCTTAACTCCCTATTCCTCTTCCCTCACCCTGTCCCCCACCCCCTGAAAGGCTAAATTGGTTGAGGCAGTATTAGCTTCGTCAGTCAGATTTAGTGGTAGTTCAAGAGGGTCTACGGGTTGGCAAGAGCCTCAGGTGCTGTTAAGGCAAGACTGAACTTATAGCAGCAGTAGAGACAAACGTGATAGAGGATTAGAGAATACTTCAACTATCCCGGGGGAGGCTGGGCAGGTAAACCTAGTCATATACGAGCGGGGTCTCTGTAACACTCAGGTGCCATCTATGTGTTCTATTCACAGGAAACCATTGACGGTGACCAGGCCTACGGCGTTGTTGACTGCGATGCTGAACCAGAGTTGTGTGTGCGTGAACACATTCCATCAGTCCCCTACTTCAAGAGATACTGCGGAGGTTACCCGGTCTATGCCGGGAAAAGATTCAAAATTTATCATAGTTAACCTAAACATATGTAACATCCGCAATCATCTGCCAAAATCAGTAACAATATGGAAACCAAGCTAAACAAAAAAACTAGGGAATCTCTTTTCGGTACACCAATACCAACCTGACTAGACTAAACGTATGGAATAACTCCGACTCACTTTTGCACACCAGTAACAACATAGGGAGTAATTAGATAGAACAACTTCTACTCACTTTTAGATATCTTTAAAAATGTGTAGGCTAACTGTTGCAGATATAAAAAAAAAAAAAAAATCAGTTCTGCACATCAGTCTACCTGAAGACTAAACTAAAAAGATAGAGCTACTCTAACTCAAGTGACACTAATGCAGCTTGTAGTCTGACGTCTTCAATAGCCGTAGCCTCCGATACTAAACATCATTACGAGAGCTGATTACCTCACGTTACCAACGGCCTCAGTAATAAACATGACAACTGATTACTTCAATACAAGAGACTGCTCTCAGGCTTTATTAAAAAGTTTCACATCAATCGACAATTAGTGACAACCAAACAATTAACTATACTTCTGCGATCGCATGCCAACAAATAGTCTCTTAGGTGTAGTAGAGGAAATTTCTGTTCTGACAACTCCGGAGTTTGGTGTCATCGGGCAACAAAGTACGGTGCAGCATTTAACCACAAGTAGAAAGTCAAGGAGCGAAACTAGCAGAAGCAGAAAGAATCGACAACAATTGCTAACCAAAACTTTAAGCAGGACTTCAATAAATTGTGTGCCTATACAGCGTGTTTCTTGTCTTAATGACGTTATGTCTCGTCTCTCTTGTCTTATTGACGTTATGTTTCGTGTCTCTTGTCTTATTGACGTTATGTCTCGTGTCTCTTGTCTTATTGACGTTATGTCTCGTCTCTCTTGTCTTATTGACGTTATGTCTCGTGTTTCTTGTCTTATTGACGTTATGTCTCGTGTCTCTTGTCTTATTGACGTTATGTCTCGTGTCTCTTGTCTTATTGACGTTATGTCTCGTGTCTCTAGTTTTGTGCGAGGACACTGGAGGGTTTCGTATGGTAGATGCCTGGAGACAAGAACAAACTATTATGGGGTGAATAGGGGTAGGGACAGAGGGCGGGTTCCACTTATAACTTTCGAGCGGCGTCGCCCTTAAAGACCTATAATGATAAATGGCACATGTATACAGAATACTGGAGGCAGGATCCGACGACCACCAGTGCAGTGGTGGGGAACGATAACCTATGGTAGCCCGGAAAGAAATTCTGACACACTATGAGGGCACAGACTTGATGACACATAGTAGAGGTGACAGAAATAAAGACCCACGCAACAGGTAATAGACATGATGTCCCTCGCTACAGAGAACCCATACGATGATCCACAGTACAGGCGATGACCCATGGTATAGGGGGTAGACCTAATAATTCATTGTACAGGGGACAGACTTAAGCTGGGGACATATATATTTATCTATATGGTGGGAACAAATCTAACGATCTGAACGCGGCATTAGGCTGGGGACAGATATGACAATCTAAATGGAGCGGTAGCTTAGAGACAGATATGACAATCTATATAGAGCGGTAGGCTGGGGACAGATATGACAATCTATATAGAGCGGTAGCCTGGGGACAGATATGACAATCTATATAGAGCGGTAGCTTAGGGACAGATATGACAATCTATATAGAGTGGTAGCTTAGGGACAGATATGACAATCTATATAGAGCGGTAGCTTAGGGACAGACATGACAATCTAAATGGAGCGGTAGCCTGGGGACAGATAAGACACTCTATATAGAGCGGTAGCCTGGGGACAGATATGACAATCTATATAGAGTGGTAGCTTGGGGACAGATATGACAATCTAAATGGAGCGGTAGCCTGGGGACAGATATGACAATCTATATAGAGCGGTAGCCTGGGGACAGATATGACACTCTATATAGAGCGGTAGCCTGGGGACAGATATGACAATCTATATAGTGCGGTAGCCTGGGGACAGATATGACACTCTATATAGAGCGGTAGCCTGGGGACAGATATGACACTCTATATAGAGCGGTAGGCTGGGGACAGATATGACAATCTATATAGAGCGGTAGCTTAGGGACAGATATGACAATCTATATAAAGCGGTAGCCTGGGGACAGACATGACAATCTGTATAGAGCGGTAGCTTAGGGACAGATATGACAATCTGTATAGAGCGGTAGCCTGGGGACAGATATGACAATCTATATAGAGCGGTAGCCTGGGGACAGACATGACAATCTATATAGAGCGGTAGCCTGGGGACAGATATGACAATCTATATAGAGCAGTACGCTGGGGACAGATATGACAATTCTATATAGAGCGGTAGCCTGGGGACAGATATGACAATCTATATAGAGCGGTAACCTGGGGACACATATGACAATCTAAATGGAGCGGTAGCATGGGGACAGATATGACAATCTATATAGAGCGGTAGCCTGGGGACAGATATGACACTCTATATAGAGCGGTAGCCTGGGGACAGATATGACATTCTATATAGAGCGGTAGGCTAGGGACAGATATGACAATCTATATAGAGCGGTAGCTTAAGGACAGATATGACAATCTGTATAGAGCGGTAACTTAGGGACAGATATGACAATCTATATAGAGCGGTAGCCTGGGGACAGATATGACACTCTATATAGAGCGGTAGCCTGGGGACAGATATGACACTCTATATAGAGCGGTAGGCTGTGGACAGATATGACACTCTATATAGAGCGGTAGCCTGGGCACACATATGACAATCTATATAGAGCGGTAGGCTGGGGACAGATATGACAATCTATATAGAGCGGTAGCTTAGGGACAGATATGACAATCTATATAGAGCGGTAGCCTGGGGACAGATATGACACTTTATATTGAGCGGTAGCCTGGGCACACATATGACAATCTATATAGAGCGGTAGGCTGGGGACAGATATGACAATCTATATAGAGCGGTAGCCTGGGGACAGACATGACAATCTATATAGAACGGTAGCCTGGGGAAAGATATGACAATCTATATAGAGCGGTAGCCTGGGGACAGATATGACAATCTAAATGGAGCGGTAGCATGGGGACAGATATGACAATCTATATAGAGCGGTAGCCTAGGGACAGATATGACAATCTATATAGAGCGGTAGCCTAGGGACAGATATGACAATCTATATAGAGCGGTAGCCTAGGGACAGATATGACAATCTAAATAGAGCGGTAGCCTGGGGACAATCTATATAGAGCTATAGGCTAGGGACAGATATGACAATCTATATATAGCAGGGGACAGATTTGACAATCTATATAGAGCGATAGCATGGGGACAGCTATGACAATCTATATAGAGCTATAGGCTAGGGACAGACACAATCAGCAAAAAGGGGATATCCGATGAAGACACAATAGCACCGGACCACACCCGCATCGCACCAACTAGGTGACGTCACTAGGCGTCATCAAAACGCAGAAAATGTCTGCAGACGGCACACGGTCTCTCTGACCCTTTAGTTAATGTGGCATGCTTTCATTATGATCATCTACCTCTGATTTAAACTATTTGCTGTAACCTTACATAAACTGGCTTTCCTGTGAGTAAGTGCTGCATTGTACTCAAATTGCTTCTAAAACAAGGATATTCCCTAAAGGTCAACTCAGCTACGATTGGCTCACTTCTAAACGGTTCTAGTTCAAACATTCGCGGCTATTGTGGGTACACAGTTGGAATCACAACAACAAATACGCAGGTTTATCGCAACAGAGCAAGACCAGTGTCAGTCTTACGAAACAGGTCATTCATCTCTGCCGCTAGCATTGAAGAGACAGTCCCATCTGGCCCCTGACATTATCCCCGAGACAGCACAGTTTGTCAGCCCTGCACAGAAAACAGCATCTCCATACTTGCCACCAACACTGCTCAATTATTTCCATTCCGAAGGACATACCGAAAGTGACTCTTTGAGACAACAATTACAGAGAACAAACGAACAAGGCAACAACATGAACGCAAGAGGTAGACAAGACACGCCATCAACTCTCAGTCAATGGTCATCCCTTAGTGAAGAGATACCAAGCTATTCAAAGTTAACATTGGGACTTTCACCTTCGATTTTTTCTTCTTTTTTATTCCCACAGCAGGTTGGATTTGGGGATATATTCAGAGACTACGATTCCTTGGAACGCGAATCAACACCCTCATGTCCCAGGAAGAAGACTCGCGTACCTCTGGATTTATATACTCATGCTGATAATTTCACTACACCACCATTAAACCAAAGAGGATGTCGATTTCTAAATTTAAATCGTACCCCAGCGACAGCACCTCCTGTTAAACCAATTGAGCCCCCGGTGAAACCGCTACAGCTGGGCAGATACAAACAGAAGCCAATTGAGCCCCCGGTGAAACCGCTAGAGCTGGACAGATACAAACAGAAGCCACAGGTACATGTAGATTATCATAATATCAAACATAATCTCAAGTATGAAAATGAAGCTATAGCGTCACGAGCCAGGCAAGAGGCTGCCCGAAAGAGTGACCCAGTTTACAGTTCTCCTACAACGCCTTCCTCTTCACCCAAGTCACTTTATTCAGGCAGTGACCGTCCTGGTTTGGCTAGTGAGGAAGACTCCACTGAACCCTATATGGGAGAGTTTGGAGGTATCAAACCCCCATGCTTCAAGTTAGCTGCAGAGTTCAGCGATGAACCAAAGTATCCTTTGAGATCGCGGAAGATAACTGGGGATGAGTTCTACCACTTCATCAACGGGGAGGCGATTTCTGCTGTCATGTTCTACATCAAAGGCCATAAATCTGAAGACAACATGAAAGCGTGGGAAGCAAATGCTGAAAAGGTACAGGCACTATAAGTGTATGCTTTTGTTCGTTTTAGTCAGGGGGTCATGCGTGGTCTTGGAATATGGTATCCGCCTCGAATACTGTTTGACAGTATGTGTGTCTGCATCGGTGTAGGTGGTCGGCGTGTTTGCGTAATGTGTGGGTCTAACGTTGGTATAAGGGCGCAGTCGCGGCCTCGTGAAGTTACAACTGAGCAGAGGTCTCAGACCAACCACAAGCACTATCAATCTTTATTCTTCTTTTTCTTCTTCTTTCTTCTTCTTTTTCTTCTTCTTCTTCTTCTTCTTCTTCTTCTTCTTCTTCTTCTTCTTCTTCTTCTTCTTCTTCTTCTTCTTCTTCTTCTTCTTCTTCTTCTTCTTCTTTTTCTTCTTCTTCTTTTTCACAAGGCGTGTATGATATGTATGTTTGCGCGCGCGCGTGTGTATATGGGTGTATGTATGTATATGGGTGTATGTATGCACGCGCGGGTTTTTGCATGGACTTTACAACTCATGCTTTTGTGTTCTTTCATAATATTCTTAATATGCATATCATCATGTGATCCTTATATGCTTTATTAGTAAAAGACAACTGTTGTGCGAAAGATGGTTGACTGGAAGGGCCGAATGTAAGACGGGTCTGCGTGCCCAATTTGTGACTCTTTAAAAATAAAGTTCGTTCGTTCTTCTTCTTCTTCTTCTTCTGCGTTTTCTCCTTTTTCTTCTTTTTGTTCCTCTTTTTCTTCTGTCTTCTTCTTCTTCTTCTTCTTCTTCTTCTTCTTCTTCTGCGTTTTGTTCTTCTTCTTCTACTTGTTCCTCTTTCTCTTCTTCTTCTTCTTCTTCTTCTTCTTCTTCTTCTTCTTCTTCTTCTTCTTCTTCTTCTTCTTCTTCTTCTTCTTCTTCTTCTTCTTCTTCTTCTTGATATTGGCCTCCAGGTTTATTGATATTACATTTAATTAATGGCATAGTATATAAAAGTTTACTTCTACTAGAGTTATATCCCTTCGAATATTTCTTCTCTTCCTACTCTAAAAAAATTGAGTTTAAAGTATGTATATTTCTCGGTGTTATCTTCTTTGAAACATGGCGTGTGGTTTTTTTTTTTTTTTTTTTTTTAAGATCTAGCAGATATATATGCCTGCTGTTAAACGGATGTGCACGTAAACCTCAAGCTCTAGATCGAGAAGCCTTTTTCACTTGGTAAAAACCGATAAAAATTATACTTATTGCGTACTCTAACAGGACTTAGAAGATTTCGTCCATCCGCCCCCGACTCCTTGATAATGCATGATGCGGTTTAGCTTCTTCGGTGTTTTCTGTCGTCTGCGCCCACTACCGGGGTTACGTAAAAACGATTACCATACATTTTCTATGTAATGTCTTAAAAAAAAAACACATTTTCAGCCATTTTGTTCAGTCCTGCTGTTTGCATTACTATAGGTTAGGAGGGCGGGGTGTTGGGAGTGCAGCAAAGCCGATTGAAAAACGGGGGTGGTGTTACAACTGTGGGTGTACTAAAGGGTAGAGATAAAATTTAATGTAGCTGGGAAGTCAAAGATGAAGTAGAGGACGGGTGAGCAGAGTAAGAGTTAGACGGTATTTTTGAACACAAATGCTGACAATAGTATGTGCACATGGGTATCGGGCCTGTGATAGCTTACAATCCGAGGCAAACCTTTCCAGAATGCAGGTACTCAGATTTGGTTCAAATAGTGAGGGCTACCCTCCTGTTGGGGAAATGCTGGGCGGGGGGGGGGGGGGGGGAGCGATAGAAGCCGCTAGCAAGCTTCCTCACAATGCGTGCTACAGCTTCTAATACCCTCACCCCCTTTCCAGCCGAAAGGCTGAAATAGTTGAGGGGGTATTAGCTTCGTCGGTCAGATTTAGGGGTGGTTCCAGGGTCTAGGGGCAGCAAAAAGTCTCAGGTGCATATAAGACAATGAACACAATGATAGCAGCAGTAGAGACAAACGTGATATAGAGGACGGGAGAATACTTCAACTATCCCGGGCGAGGCTGGGCAAGTAAGTCTAGTGAGATACGAGCGGGGTCTCTGTAACACTCAGGTGTCATCTATGTTCTATTCACAGGAATCCCTCGATGGTGAACGGGCCTTCGCCACTGTTGACTGCGCCGAAGTACCATATTTGTGTTTACGTGAGCACATTCCTTCAGTTCCCTTCTTCAAGGTATACAGCGAAGGGCACCAGATCTATTCCGGGCCACGTATGAAAGTAGGAATAAATGAAGTGGTAACACATTAGTTAACCTAAACAGATGTAACATCCGCAATCGTCTGCCCACATCAGTAATAATATGGAAACCAAGCTAAACAGATGAAACTAGGGAATCTCATTTCAGTACACCAATAAAAAGCTGGAGACCAGACTAAACGTATGGAATAACTCCGACTCACTTTTGCACACCAATAACAACATAAAGAGTAAATAGAGCAACTTCTTCTCACTTTCACGTATCTGTAACAATTTGTAGGCTAACTGTTGCAGATAGAAAAAAAAAATCAGTTCTGCACATCAGTAACTACCTAAAGAATAAACTAAAAAGATAGAGCTACTCTAACTCAAGTGACACTAATGCAGCTTTTAGCCTGAAATCTTCAACAGCCGTAGCCTCCAAAACTAAACATCACTACGACAGCTGATTACCGCACGTTATCAACTGCCTCAGTACTAAACATTACAGCTGATGACGTAAACACAAGTGACTGCTGTCAGGCTTATATTAAGAAGCTACACATCAATAGACAATTTGTGACAACTAAACAACTAACTATACTTCTGCGATCGCATGCCAAAAAAACAGACTCTTAGGGGTGGTAGAGGAAATTTCTGTTCTGACAACTCCGGAGTGAGAGTCATCAGGCAACAAAGTACGGTGCAGCATTTAACCACAAGTAGAAAGCCAAGTTGTGAAACTAGCAGAAGCAGAAAAAATCGACAAGAGTTGCTAACCAAAACCTTGAGCAGGAATTCAATAAATGGTGTGCCAAAACAGCGTGTTTCTTGTCTTACTAACGTTTTGTCTCGTGTCTCTTGCTCTGTGCTGGGCCATTGGAGGGTTTTGTGTGGTTGGGGCCTAAAGACAAGAACAAACGATTATAGGGGATTGGGGGGGGGGGAGGTTAGGTGGATGATAGTAGGGGCAGAAGGCGGGTTTCACTTATAACTATCGACATATAATGATCAATGGAACATGTATACAGAAGGCTGAAGGCAGGTCACGACGACCACTAGTGCAGGGGTGAGGAACAATAACTTATGGTACCCCGAGAGAAATTATGACACACGTTACAGGTGACATATGAGGACTCACGGTACAGGTGACAGGTATGATGACCCACGGTACAGGTGACCTATGAGGACCCACAGTACAGGTGACATATGAGGACCCACGGTACAGGTGACATATGAGGACCCACAGTACAGGTGACATATGAGGACCCACGGTACAGGTGACAGGTATAATGACCCACGGTACAGGTGACATATGAGGACCCACGGTACAGATGACAGGTATGATGACGAACGATACAGGTGACATATGATGACCCACGGTACAGGTGGCAGATATGATGACCAACGGTACAGGTGACAGATATGAAGACCCACGGTACAGGTGAAAGTTATGAGGACCCACAGTACAGGTGACATATGAGGACCCACGGTACTGGTGACATATGAGGACCCACGGTACAGGTGACATATGAGGACCCACGATACAGGTGACATATGAGGACCCACGGTACAGGTGACAGGTATGATGACCCACGGTACAGGTGACATATGAGGACCCACGGTACAGGTGACAGATATGATGACCCACGGTACAGGTGACATATGAGGACCCACGGTACAGGTGACAGATATGAGGACCCACGGTACAGGTGACAGATTTGAGGACCCACGGTACAGATGACAGGTATGATGACGAACGGTACAGGTGACATATGATGACCCACGGTACAGGTGGCAGATATGATGACCAACGGTACAGGTGACAGATATGAAGACCCACGGTACAGGTGAAAGATATGAGGACCCACGGTACAGGTGACAGATATGAGGACCCACGGGACAGGGCCAGACTTAATAATTTATTGTACAGGTGACATATGAGGACCCACGGTACAGGTGACATATGAGGACCCACGGTACAGGAGACAGATATGATGACCCACGGGACAGAGGACAGACTTAATAATTTATTATACAGGGGACATTTATTAAGACCCACGGTACAGGCGACTGATATGATGACCCACGGTACAGGGGACAGACTTATTAATTTAATGTACAGGGGACAGATATGAAGACCCACGGTACAGGCGATTGATATAATGACCCACGATACAGGAGTCAGACTTATTAATTTATGGTACAGGGGACAGACTTATTAATTTATGGTACAGGGGAAAGACTTATTAATTTATGGTACAGGGGACAGACTTGAGCTGGGGAAAAAGATGACAATCTATGTAGAGCGGCAGGCTTGTGAGATATATGACAATCTATATAGAGCTGTAGGCTGGTGACAGATATGACACTATATATAGAGCTGTAGGCTATGGACAGATATGACACTCTATATAGAGGTATAGGCTGGGGACAGATATGACACTCTATTTAGAGCTGTAGTTGTAGGCTGGTGACAGATATGACTATCTATATAGAGCTGTAGGCTGGTGACAAATATGACAATCTTTATAGAGCTGTAGGCTGGGGACAGATATGACAATCTATATAGAGCTGTAGGCTGGTGACAGATATGACACTATAGAGAGCTGTAGGCTGGTGACAGATATGACACTCTATGTAGAGTTGTAGGCTGGTGACAGATATGACAATCTATATAGAGCAGTAGGCTGGTGACAGATATGACTATCTATATAGAGCTGTAGGCTGGTGACAGACATGACAATCTATATAGAGCTGTAGGCTAGTGACAGATATGACGATATGTATCGAGCTGTAGGCTGGTGACAGATATGACGATCTATGTAGAGCTGTAGGCTGGTGACAGATATGCCAATCTATATAGAGCTGTAGGCTGGGGACAAAAATGACAATCTATATAGTGCTGTAGGCTGGTGACAGATATGACGATCTATATAGAGCTGTAGGCTGGTGACAGATATGACAATCTTTTAGAGCGGTAAGTTGAAGACAGATAAAACAATCTTCTAGAGGGGTAGGCTGGGGACAGATATGACAATCTATATAGTGCGGTAGGCTGGGGACAGATATGACAATCTATATAGAGCGGGGGACAGATATGACTATCTATATAGAGCGGCGGACAGATATGACAATCTATATAGAGCGGGGGACAGATATGACAATCAATACAGAGCGGTAGGCGGGGGACAGATAAGACAATCTATATAGAGCGGGGGATAGATATGACAATCTATATAGAGCGGGGGGCAGATATGACAATCTATATTCAGCGGGGGACAGATATGACTATCTATATAGAGCGGCGGACAGATATGACAATCTATATAGAGCGGTAGGCTGGGGACAGATATGACAATATAAATAGAGCGGTAGGCTGGGGACAGATATGAAACTCTATATAGAGCGGTAGGCTGGGGACAGATATGACAATCTGTGGCACAGTCGTGCCTATACACCCCCCAAGAAATAGATGTGCCTAGTTCTGCCAAGGGTTAATGAATATAGTTCGTAGCTCTCTTCAATCGTAATCAAGAACAAGGCCATTGATGAAATCAATTACACAAGAGCTGGTTTATTTACAATATTCTCGTCACACAGGCTTCATAAATTCAATAAGCAATAGTATATGAACACTTTATTATCTGGATACAGGCTATTCGTATGACTCTCTACGAGTTCCTTAACCACTGTTCTAGCTAAATTCCAAGTTTAACATATACCTTCTAAACGAAGTAAAGCACTAGTTTTCTCCTAACCGGTCTTTCCAGCGGTTCAGCCCTAACCTGTCCTATCAAGCAGTTCCGTGGCTAACTAACTTCTCAAGCCCCTGGCTCTGACTTTTTTCTCCCTCTTTCCCGCTCTTTCTGGCGTACCTTATCCATCACTCCCCTGTCACCTGTCTTTGGTGGTCACGTTTGGATAAACGTATCTCTTCAGCTAGTCACAGTGCATGTGCTTGCTCACGGGCACTCGTCGAATGTTTCATCCCTCACTGTCAGATGTCATGGCGGTTATCGTGTAGATGTTCTGCATAGCTGGCTAGGTCGTGGCTTTCTAATCGCCCATTTCTGTCATTTCACACACTGATGGATTAGTACGCCGTGTGGTGGTCTGAAATGTATATTCATTTAATCCTTTCTGCCTATATTTCATTAGAAATCTATATAGAGCGGTAGGCTGGGGAAAGATATGACGATCTCTATAGAGCGGTAGCCTGGGGACAGATATGACAATCTAAATAGAGCGGTAGGCTGGGTACAGATATGACAATCTATATAGAGCGGTAGGCTGGGGACAGATTAGACAATCTATATAGAGCGGTAGGCTGGGGACAGATATGACACTCTATATAGAGCAGTAGGCTGAGGACAGATATGACAATCTATATAGAGCGGTAGCCTGGGGACAGATATGACAATCTATATAGAGGGGTAGCCTGGAGACAGATATGACAATCTATATAGAGCGGTAGGCTGGGGACAGATATGACACACTATATAGAGCGGTAGCCTGGGGACACATATGACAATCTATAAAGAGCGCAAGGCTGGGGACAGATATGACAATCTATATAGAGCGGTAGGCTGGGGACAGATATGACGATCTCTATAGAGCGGTAGCCTGGGGACAGATATGACAATCTATATAGAGTGGTAGGCTGGGGACAGATATGACAATCTATATAGAGCGGGGGACAGATATGACTATCTATATAATGCGGCGGACATATATGACAATCTATATAGAGCGGGGGACAGATATGACAATCAATATAGAGCGGTAGGCGGGGGACAGATAAGACAATCTATATAGAGCGGGGGACAGATATGACAATCTATATAGAGCGGGGGACAGATATGACAATCTATATTGAGCGGGGGACAGATATGACTATCTATATAGTGCGGCGAACAGATATGACAATCTATATAGAGCGGGGGACAGATATGAACAATCTATATAGAGCGGGGGACAGATATGACAATCTATATAGAGCGGGGGACAGATATGACAATCTATATAGAGCGGCGGACAGATATGACAATCTATATAGAGCGGGGGACAGATATGACAATCTATATAGAGCGGGGGACTGACACAATCAGCAAAACAGGGGATATCCGCTGTAGATAACGCAGCACCGGACCATACTCGCATCGCACTAACTAGATGACGTTACTGGGCATCAGCAAAATTCAGAAAATGTCTGCAGTCGGCACTCGGTTTCTCTGACCCTGAAGTTGCGTTGACAAGCTTTCATCATGATCATCTACCTCTGATTTAAACTATTTGCTTTAACCTTACATAAACTGGCTTTCTTGTGGGTAAGTGCTGCATCGTACTCAATTTACGTCTAAAACAAAGATATCACCTCAAAGATCAACTCATCTACGATAGGCCTACTCGTAAACTGTTCTGGTTTAAACATTCAAGCCCAAAGTTGGTATGCAGCTGGAATTACAACAACAAATATGCGAGTTTATCGTAGTCCCAGGCAACAGAGCAAGACCAGCGTCAGTCTTACGTGACAGGTCATTCATTTCCACCGCTAGCAATGAAGAGAATGTCAGATCTGGCCCCTGACATTATCCCCGAGACAGCACAATTGGTCAGCCCTGCACAGAAAACAGCAGCACCATATTTGCCACCAAAACTACTTAATTATTTCCATTCTGGAGGACATTCTGACTATGACTCTTTGAGACAACAATTACCGGCAACGAACGAACAAGACAACACCATGAACGCAAGCAGTAGACAAGACACGCCATCAACTCTCAGTCAATGGTCTTCCCAGAGAAAAGAGATACCAAGCGATTCAAAGTTTACATTGGGACTTCCACCTTCAAATTTTCCTTCTTTGTTATTCCCACAGCAGGTTGTATTCGGGAAACATAGAAATCCCCGCACCTCCTTCGACAAACAAAATCGTCCTGTTACATCCATTCACTCATCGAGATCATCCTCCGACAAACTTAATTATTCTGATTTAGCATCATCATCAAAGTATCAACTAAATGATTCGAACACCTCCACGAGCTCAACAATATCATCATGTAGTTTTGAGGACATTAGTGCCTCTCGTTTCAGATACTTCTGTTGTGGAGCCAAAAACCCCACGCCTAGCCCAAAAGGAAAACTATATAACAAACCGTTATTCCCGCAACCTACACCACCTTACTTGAAACGAAGGCAACACACGGTGAACCCGCAACATCTCCACAGATATAAACAGAGGCCACAGTTAAAAGTGGCTCATTCTTATGTGAAGCATCACCAGGATAAACAGACAGCGATACCTACAAGAGCCAAGCCAGAGGCTGCCTACCTGAGTGAGTTCTACTCGCCAAACAGAGATCATAGCTCCCGTGAAGATGAGTCTCTTAGTTCTCCAGAATCGTCTCCCACGACAATTTATTCTCTAGCAGATACATCAGAAAATGTCTCCCCTGGTTCGGCTAGTGAGGAAGAGGGCCCCACATCACCGTACAGGGGAGCGGGTGGCGGTATTAAACCCCCGTGCTTCAAGTTAAGTTCAGAGTTCAGTGATGAACCAGACCGTCCTCTGAGAGCGCAGACCATCACCAACAAAGAGTTCTACCACTTCATCAACGGCAAGGCGATGGCTTTCGTCATGTTCTACTCTGGCCGCAAGACCTCTAAAGACGCCCTGCAAGTATGGAACACGGAGGCTAAAGAGGTACAGGTCTTTTGCGCGTATGCGTGTTTGCTTTTGTTCATTTGTTTAGTCAGGGGGCTGCCTGGTCTTGAGGTATATTGTCTGCCTCAAATACTGTTAGGCAGTAAGTGTGTCTGCATCTGTGTGGGTGGTCCGCGTGTTTGTGTTTGTGTCTGTGGGTCTTACTACGTGTTTCTTCTTCTTTTTCTTTTTCTTTTTGTTCTTGTTCGTCTTCTTTTTCTTCTTCTTCTTCTTCTTCTTCTTCTTCTTCTTCTTCTTCTTCTTCTTCTTCTTCTTCTTCTTCTTCTTCTTCTTCTTCTTCTTCTTCTTCTTCTTCTTCTTCTTCTTCTTCTGCTTCTTCTTCTATTTCTTCTTCTTCTTCTCTTCCTTCTTCTTCTGTGTTAAATATTGAATTTTAAAAGAGTAGATTTCCATCAAAATCATGCTTTATGCTTGGTTTCAGATAGAAATATTGACCAAAACAATATACATATAGCTATCAAAAACGTACGCGACTTAGTAAACGCTTAATGTGTAAAAACAAAGGAAAAAGAAAAATAGCTCTTGTTTATCAGGCTTGTGTTCTCAGCACTCTGCTCTATGGCGTCGAAACTTATTCATCCTATTCGCGCCAAGTGAGACGGCTGCATAGCTTTCGCATGAGATGCCCAAGAAGAATAATTGGCATTAAGTGGCAGGAAAACATCACAAACACTGAGGTACTGGAAAGAGCAGGTACTACAACAGTCTTCTGAATGTTCATTGTACACAGACTCAGGTCGCAGGGTTATACCTGGAGAATGGATGATGGCTGATTACTTAAGGACATCATTTATGGTGAATTAAAGACGGGTAGAAAATGTCAGAGCCGACCTCTACTACGGTATAAAGTTGTCTGCAAGCGGGACATTTAATTACAGATTTTGGGGTGGACTCATGGGAACAAAATGTCAAGGACCGTTGTGTGTGGAAAGGGTATATCAGTAAGGGAATGAGAGTGAAAAAAAAAAAAGAAATGAATGCAGAAAGGATGAGAGCTAAGCGTCTGAAAAGAAACGGATTAAACCCAAATGTTGACAACAATGGTCCCGAAATCCTATGCTATCACTGCGGAGGACTTTTCTTGACACGGGCGGGTCTTGCTAGTCACACTCGCCATCGCCATGGGCTGTGAGTCTCATGCCTCCTTATAGCTCAATACAAGACTATCCTCTAGAAACACGGAAAGTTGTCAGCCATCATCAGTTGTTAACAAGGATAAATTTATTCATAAAATTGTATCTCAAAATGTTCCAAACAAATTTTCCATTTGAGTAAATCCAATTCTTTTGAGCTGAAATGCTATAGAAAGATTCTCAGAATATCTTGGACAAAGAAGATGAGAAATATTGACATCTTAAAAGATCTGAACATCAAGGAAGATTGGCTAATAAATAGCATCCTTTCTCGAAAGCTGAAATATTTTGGTCATATCAAGCGCCACGACGGATTGGAAAAAAAAAAATATAGCAGAAGGTATGGTACAGAGAAGGAGGGGCAGGGGCCAACCGACACGAAGATGGGCACAGGATAAAAGTGATTCCTTGAGTATGAAAGTGCATGAGGCTGGAGAACTGGCGAGAGATCGAGTTTCTTTCAGGCAGACTGTGATAAGAGCGACGTTCTGCAAAGGACCTGCTACATGATGATGATGAAATCTGAAATGACTCTGATTCAACTTGGGATGAATCGTGGTCTACTTGGAATGAACCTTGGTTTACACCGACTTTAACGTCTAGGGTTGACAACACAAATGCAGCTCAGCTTCATTGTACATTCTGTCAGTTTATTCTGGTCCATTTATTTCACTCGCGACATATTCGAACACTAACCATTCACAACATAAAAACTACATCTTCAATTACTACAACCGTCTTCACTGACTTCTGATGATCGACTGACCACGAGGCTAGCTCGGGCTTCGCCTCGCTTACTCCACCGGCCACAAGTATCTCGTGCCGTCACTTGTAGCACGGACTTCCTGCTTGCCACAATGTACTCGTGGAGACCATGCAAAGCAGGGTGATCACACTCTCCCCCCTTTTTAACAAAATGACACTTTATAGAACATCAAGTGTCATTTTCATTTAACCAAATATAGTAAATCAATTAAATTGTATTCCCACTAGGGATTATAGTTCCTGATTATCCTCAATTACTGCCCTTTAAAACTGCCTTTAATATTTAGTGCCTGCTTCCCAGTACTGAGCTGGTGAAGAGTTTAAACCATCTTTGCACTTATTGCATCTGTAGTAGTCTAGTCACTATGTCTACTCTATCGGGTTTAAAGTGAAATGATGATAGTGATGATGAGATATTTACTACATACAAAATTGGATTAACCAATATTTCTACATCACCTTTCACAGGGTGTTTAACCCCAAGGACTCTTAGCCGATATGATAGTGGTGAGATATATTTATCATAGTACTTCCGGTTTCCCAAAAGCCTTTAAAACACCTTTTACAGGGTAATTACCCAACCCCAAGGGATCTACCACACACACACAAAAAAAAATGCATGTTGGGATATTTTCATAGACCAAAGTCTCGCCTTCCACAGAGTAATTACATAACTCCAAGGAATCCAACATGAAAACAATGATAATTGAGATATATTTTTTCATAGATCTTAGAGTTTCCTCCAAGTCTATAACACCTTTAACAGGGTAGTTAACCCCAAGGAATCTCAGACACCTTTCCCTTTAGATGGACACAGATGAGTTCAACTTCTCTACTATGCTTGTGCTTTGATGTGTGCATTCTTTCTTTACCATCAGTCCATCTAGTCAGCATCAGTATAACTATTAGCAGTTTATAATCTTGGCTGTCGTAGGCAAATTTACCATGTCTCTGTTCTGCACACCTATGCTAAAACATTTCAAATTGAATTTTTTTATCTAAGTCATTCTGTGGAAAAAGATTTCTATATGATCTATCGCTAAATCTTGATTTAATTCTTTTGTGCTGTTCCTGGGGAGAGAGATTTTTTTTTCTCTTTTTAAAAAAAAAACTTTTGAACTACTAACTCTGTCATTACATGAATACTAAACTATTCCTAATGAACTACTAACCTAAGTAAACTACATGTACACTATTAAAATACTACCCACAAATCTTTCATTCATCATTCATACCTGTTTTATTCTCTTTCATTCCCATTCGTTCCATTAACTATCCTTGATCTTGATCCATCCCTGCAGGCTGTGTGTGTCTTGCTTGTACTCTGGCGCTTGCTTTCAAGGTTCTCATTCCTTGGTTTGCTCAACAGTCTATTCTGCTCTGGGGTCTCTCTTTGTAGTATAGCTGGTAATCTTGCAAATATACTGACTAAAAAATATAATTTTATGAGTTGACAGTGTTCAGTGACTGTATACACTGATATCCTACCTATAAAATAATTAGTAATGGAATTAAACGGAAGGTGTTCAATACACACACTATGTGGCTGTTTTTTTATAAATGAAATCAGGTGTTTATGCACTTTTTAAAAAAATACTTCATTATTAATTTAATATTTATTTACACAAACACTTTAGATAATTAACTTTATTTAACTTTCACAATAAATACTTGTGTGAACACTAGAAATACTGACATTTTGGTTGTCTGTTGTCTTAGATTAAACTGTAGGAATGCTTCATTATTCTCGCATTCTTTATTTTATGATACGTTTGGTATTCGACGATCTTGATATTGTATAGATGTTCTTGAAGTGTCACTTGATATTTGATGATTTTGAGATGTTTCAATGGTCGATTTTGAGGTGTCTGGAGAAAATAATTTCGTGTTCCTTGATGGTGATTTTGAAATTTGAATAATTCAGTGGCTGATATGTTTCTATTCATTCACTGTACAGTACTGGTTGGTGATTTCTGATTTTGATTGAAATATGATAATCTTGAAGATGAAGACTGCTAAAATGTCAATTTTTGATGATTGTTTAGGTTTACTATTGGTCGTATGGTTGCAGGTGGTTCTATGTAGCTTCTTGACTGATAATAATATTGAGCTTCATGCATGGTGATATGTTAGATTGATGTTGATGTTCAGGATGATGGACTGTATGGTTTCAAGTTAGTAAATAGTGATACTTCAGTTGATGGTAATTTTCCTTATTTCAGCTGTTCTTATTTTTGTTGATGGAGATGCCTTTGTTCCTAGACTCTTATCTCTTTGTCAGAACAGTCCTTGATACCTCTCAGATCTCCTAAAATCAAATCTGTCGAAATGTCTTTCATTACAATCGCTTTTATTGGTTTGGTTATATGTGGTGATTCTAGATATATATACGCTGTTGGTAGCTCAACCATCTTCACATGTTCATCGTCCCAATAATACACAATACCTCCGCTGTAATCTGATGATCTTAACACTTTATCCGATACTATATTGAAGTATGTATATCTATGTACTTGCATTTGAGCTGGTTTGTTGTTAATAAAACATTTAGTTGTTTTCCCCAGATATTTCGGGTTTAGTGCTCTCATCATATGTCTATCTTTTATGATAATATTCTTAACCACCTCATCAAATTCTTCGTCCGCAGATTGTCTATCTATTAGTATTTCACAGTGGCTTTTTCATACACTGAGTTTGACTTTTTTTCTGTTTCAGTGGCTGCTGTCTTTTTCGTTTCAACTTAGCGAAGAGAAACCAAGCTTTTCCAAATTTACATTGGGACATTCACCTTCAATTTTCCATTCTTTTCTGTTCCCACAGCAGGTTATCTACCAGAAACATAAAAATCCCCAAACTTCTAGTCGCTCATTAAAATATTCAAACGCCAGACGTGATAACTTCGACACACGCATTCGTTCATCACCATCAGCATACGACAGACCTGAATATGCCTACACATCCACTCGGTCATCAACATCATCGCACGACGAAAGTGAAGATCTTGACACATCCACTCGTTCATCACCATCATCGCACGACGAAAGTGAAGATCTTGACACATCCATTCGTTCATCAACATCATCATACGACGAATATGAAGATCTCGACAAATTCGGAGAGTCAGTAACATGTGACGATGAAAAACATGCTAAGTTTGGAAAGCGATGGAATTCTCGCAACATCCAAAGGGATCTCTTTGCAGACGCGCTAGAATTTTCATCCTCGCACTGGATAGCGCGCGGCGGTATCAAACCCCCTTGCTTCAAGTTAAATACACAGTTGAATGATGAACCGCCGACTTTTACGAGCGCGAAGACCATCACTGGTAATGAGTTTTACCACTTCATCTCCGAGAAGAATATGGCTGCCGTCATGTTCTACATGGGACATAAGACCAGTAAAGAAACACTGAAGGTGTGGGACAGAGAGGCTAGAGAGGTACAAGCACTATGCAGGCAATAATGTTTGGTTCTGTTGTTCAGTTTGTCCCTACTGTGCTTTTGTTAGTTTCATTCATTGACTGGACTATTTCTGTCTCTGTTTCTCGATAACTTTATCTATATGAATTGCTGCAATAGTTATTCTAATCTTTTCATTTCTCACAAAATCTTTTCTGACTTTTGTCAAGAGCTTCTCTGGAACATCTCAGTTTACAGTTGATTAGGCAGATTTCATGTGCTTTAGTCAATGCCCCACTCTGAAACCGATAACCTACAGTTTTAAAACACGACACTTAACTTTTGTAATTTCGTCTTTAGCCCCTTTTGTTGTGGGGAATTTTTTTTTAAATATTGAATAAGGAATCCACATCACAGCACTCGAGACATTTCCATACGTGCCTAGTCCCCATTTTCAGCAGCAAGCGAAGAGTTCCAATTCCGATGGTACCAGTAACCGTCTGATTGTATATGTCTCATCCTTGCCCTGAGTGTTGAGCGTCGGCTAGATCTGGTAAAACCTCGCAGCACTATCAGCCTATAACCGTCATGATCTATCTGCGCCTCCGCACTGTTTACTCGTTGCCAGAGGGCCCTTATAATATCTAACTTACCGTACAACAGTTGGAGAACTTCCCCCAAACGCTGAAACTTAGACAAGTTTTTTTTTCATATGCCGATCGGGTTTCAGTGTTTTTGTTTTCTTACAGTTTTATTGGCGGCCATGTTTATATAAATGATCTTACAGTCATAACAACAATTAAATAATTAATTATATCTTGCTGTTATCTCCCTTACAACCTATATTACCGGGTTTTTTTTTCAAGATCTAGCAGACATACAAGTCTGCACACCTGTTGAACGGATGGGCACGTAATGTTGAAGCTCTGAATCAAGAAGTTTTTGTCCCTTGATACATAACAAAAAACCATAGTTTGTGTGTTCTTAACAAGACAGGGACGCATTCATACAGCCGCATCTGTCCATTAAAAAGTGTGTGATAGCGCTCAATTTCATTAAAGTGTTCCTAGTGTGGGCGCCCCGTACAGGAGGTGCAAGAGAATGACTAGTGGGAATCTTCACAGCAATGTCTGGAAAAGAACACAGTGTCTGCCAAATCGTTAAACATGGGGTGAAGTGAGGGGTGGGGTAGGGTGGGTTGAGGTGGGGAGGGGGGGGGTTTGAGCCTTTTGTTTACTGATTGGCACTTACAAAATTAACGGCAACGGTAGAGACAAAGATGAAGTAGAGGACGGGAGACTAAATAGAGAATTTAAATTAGACCGTGTTTGTACACACATATGTTGATAATACAGTTAGTAATGAGGTCTGCTATAGCTTCTAGCAACTGACACGCGGAGACAAACATATACAAGAACTCAGATGCACAGACTAGATTAGACTTGTTAGAGTCAGGCAGCTCTATATCCTGATGAACATTCTGAGGGTGATAGAGGGAACAGTAATTACATTTGTGGAATGATGCTAGAGAGGATGGCGGTAGACCGGTCTTTTCATATGGTCACTGCCGCCCTTTGGGGTGCCAATGCAGTTGAGGGAGGGGGGGGGTGAGGGTTAAGTTGTGCTTGGTCGTTCAGATTGGTTTAGGCGACTGTAACTATGGCAACGACCGAATCTACGGAAGCAGTGGTGATACAGATGAAATAGAGCACGGGAAGAATACAATGTTTTTGACCTAGCGCTGGCGAAGGTGGGCAATTAAATCTAGTCATTTACAAGCAGCCTGTCTGTAACACTTACCTGTTCTGTATGTTCTATCAACAGAAAAACACAAGCGGCGACCGAAACTACGGCTTTGTTGATTGCGACACTGAAACAGCACTGTGCGCCCGGGAACACGTTTCTAAAAACCCATTTTACAAGATATTTTTTGGAGGGAA
The DNA here is from genome assembly GCA_905116865.2 of Candidula unifasciata. Classification (NCBI taxonomy): domain Eukaryota; kingdom Metazoa; phylum Mollusca; class Gastropoda; order Stylommatophora; family Geomitridae; genus Candidula; species Candidula unifasciata. The sequence goes on along the minus strand of CAJHNH020007857.1, from coordinate 9,231 downwards.
CATGGTCGCTTCCGGGCCACACTACAAACTGCTAACACAACCAGCTAAACCTAACCAAAAATGTCCCGCCAACTGTAGGAGAAAGTAAAGTAAACTAAACAGATAGAACTACTGAAATTAATGACTAAATATCCGTAACAATCTGCAGACAAAACTTACTGTATGTATTAACACCGACACAAGCTCCCACATTACAAACAACATGGAAAGGGGAAAATGTGAAACAGCTACTCAGTTCTACATATCTTTAAAAATCGTTAGACAATCTGAGCAGATGGGGAAACTCCAACTCTCTTTCTCAGGCCAGTAACGACCTACAGACTAACCTAACCCAACTAATTCAAATTATTGCCCCAAGTCAACAACTGCTGCAGCCTCGCTAAAAACCATCACTAGTGCAGCTTATCGCCTGACATCATCAACAACTCCAACCTCTGATAACAAACATCACTAGTGCAGTTTATCGCCTGACATCATCAACAACTCCAACCTCTGATAACAAACATCACTAGTGCAGTTTATCGCCTGACATCATCAACAACTCCAACCCCTGATAACAAACATCACTAGTGCAGTTTATCGCCTGACATCATCAACAACTCCAACCCCTGATAACAAACATCACTAGTGCAGTTTATCGCCTGACATCATCAACAACTCCAACCTCTGCTAACAAACATCAATACGACAGTGTATTACCCCACGTCATCAATTGCTCCTGTACTAAACATAACAACTGATGAGGCCAATACAAGCGCCTGCAAAAGCGTGAAATCAAGGACACATTTCAACAAGGAGAACAAAAACATACCAAGGAATTACCTATGTATACTTGTCAGCCTCAAGCCAACAAACTGACTCATAGATGTTGTACAGCACACTTCTATTCTGACAACTCCAGAGCAGAGTGAGAGTTATCAGGCAACAAAGTACGGTGCAGCATTTAACCACATGTAGAAAGTCATAGTCTGAAACTAGCAGAAGCAGAAACAGTCGACACCAGTTTGCAACCAAAACCTTGAGCAGGGCTTCAATAAATCATGAACCAGTACAACGTGTTTCTTGGGTGAGATCCACGATCATCTCCAAGCCGATTTAGGTCACGTTCCATTGATAAATTGTTTAGACTCGCCTACTGCCCGGGGATGAGGGGGGGGGGGGGGTGTTACAACTATTTTGTCCTTTCTGGCTTGTCTCGCATTTACGTTTTTCTTCCGAGAGAGATAGAGTTACTTTCACTAGTCAGTCCTCTCGTCATGTGTACTGTCATAGTTACTTTCACTAGTCAGTCCTCTCGTCATGTGTACTGTCATAGTTACTTTCACTAGTCAGTCCTCTCGTCATGTGTACTGTCATAGTTACTTTCACTAGTCAGTCCTCTCGTCATGTGTACTGTCATAGTTACTTTCTCTAGGCAGTCCTCTCGTCATGTGTACTGTCATAGTTACTTTCACTAGTCAGTCCTCTCGTCATGTGTACTGTCATAGTTACTTTCACTAGGCAGTCCTCTCGTCATGTGTACTGTCTTAGTTACTTTCTCTAGGCAGTCCTCTCGTCATGTGTACTGTCATAGTTACTTTCTCTAGGCAGTCCTCTCGTCATGTGTACTGTCATAGTTACTTTCTCTAGGCAGTCCTCTCGTCATGTGTACTGTCATAGTTACTTTCACTAGTCAGTCCTCTCGTCATGTGTAGTGTCATAGTTACTTTCTCTAGGCAGTCCTCTCGTCATGTGTACTGTCATAGTTACTTTCACTAGTCAGTCCTCTCGTCATGTGTACTGTCATAGTTACTTTCACTAGGCAGTCCTCTCGTCATGTGTACTGTCATAGTTACTTTCTCTAGGCAGTCCTCTCGTCATGTGTACTGTCATAGTTACTTTCTCTAGCCAGTCCTCTCGTCATGTGTACTGTCATAGTTACTTTCACTAGCCAGTCCTCTATTCCTGTGTACTGTCATAGTTACTTTCTCTAGCCAGTCCTCTATTCCCGTGTACTGTCATAGTTCCTTTCTCTAGCCAGTCCTCTATTCCTGTGTACTGTCAAAGCAACTCTCTTAAGCCAGTCCTCTCGTCATGTGTACTGTCATAGTTACTTTCACTAGTCAGTCCTCTCGTCATGTGTACTGTCATAGTTACTTTCACTAGTCAGTCCTCTCGTCATGTGTACTGTCATAGTTACTTTCACTAGTCAGTCCTCTCGTCATGTGTACTGTCATAGTTACTTTCACTAGCCAGTCCTCTCGTCATGTGTACTGTCATAGTTACTTTCACTAGTCAGTCCTCTCGTCATGTGTACTGTCATAGTTACTTTGACTAGTCAGTCCTCTCGTCATGTGTACTGTCATAGTTACTTTCACTAGTCAGTCCTCTCGTCATGTTTACTGTCATAGTTACTTTCACTAGTCAGTCCTCTCGTCATGTGTACTGTCATAGTTACTTTCTCTAGGCAGTCCTCTCGTCATGTGTACTGTCATAGTTACTTTCACTAGTCAGTCCTCTCGTCATGTGTACTGTCATAGTTACTTTCACTAGTCAGTCCTCTCGTCATGTGTACTGTCATAGTTACTTTCACTAGTCAGTCCTCTCGTCATGTGTACTGTCATAGTTACTTTCACTAGTCAGTCCTCTCGTCATGTGTACTGTCATAGTTACTTTCTCTAGTCAGTCCTCTCGTCATGTGTACTGTCATAGCTACTTTCTTTAGCCAGTACTCTCGTCAAGTGTATTGTCATGGGAACTTTCTCTAGCCAGTCCTCTAGTCCTGTGTACTGTCATAGCAACTTTCTCTTATATGACGATCAATATGGATCTGTAGGCTTAGGACAGATGTGACGATCAATATGGATCTGTAGGCTTGGGACAGATTTGACGATCAATATGGATCTGTAGGCTCTGGACGGATGTGACGATCTATATGGATCTGTAGGCCTGGGACAGATGTGACGATCTATATGGATCTGTGGGCTGCTGACAGATGTGACGATCTATATGGATCTGTAGGCTTGGGACAGATGTGACGATCTATATGGATCTGTAGGCTTGGGACGGATGTGACGATCTATATGGATCTGTAGGCTTGGGACAGATGTGACGATCTAAATGGATCTGTAGGCTTGGGACAGATGTGACGATCTATATGGATCTGTAGGCTTGGGACGGATGTGACGATCTATATGGATCTGTAGGCTTGGGACAGATGTGACGATCTATATGCATATGTAGGCTTGGGACAGATGTGACGATCTATATGGATCTGTAGGCTTGGGACAGATGTAATGAACTATATGGATCTGTAGGCTTGGGATAGATGTGACGATCTATATGGATCTGTAGGCTTGAGACAGAAGTGACGATCTATATGGATCTGTAGGCTTGGGACAGATGTGACGATCTATATGGATCTGTAGGCTTGGGACAGATGTGACGATCTATATGGATATGTAGGCTTGGGACGGATGTAACGATCTATATGAATCTGTAGGCTTGGGACGGATGTAACGATCTATATGGATCTGTAGGCTTGGGACGGATGTAACGATCTATATGGATCTGTAGGCTTGGGACGGATGTAACGATCTATATGGATCTGTAGGCTTGAGACAGATGTGACGATCTATATGGATCTGTAGGCTTGGGACGGATGTGACGATCTATATGGATCTGTAGGCTTGGGACGGATGTAACGAACTATATGGATCTGTAGGCTTGGGACAGATGTAACGAACTATATGGATCTGTAGGCTTGGGACGGATGTGACTATCTATATGGATCTGTATGCTTGGGACAGATGTGACGATCTATATGGATCTGTAGGCTTGAGACAGATGTGACGATCTATATGGATCTGTAGGCTTGGGACAGATGTGACGATCTATATGGATCTGTAGGCTTGGGACAGATGTGACGAACTATATGGATCTGTAGGCTTGGGACGGATGTAACGATCTATATGGATCTGTAGGCTTGGGACGGATGTAACGATCTATATGGATCTGTAGGCTTGGGACGGATGTAACGATCTATATGGATCTGTAGGCTTGGGACGGATGTAACGATCTATATGGATCTGTAGGCTTGAGACAGATGTGACGATCTATATGGATCTGTAGGCTTGGGACGGATGTGACGATCTATATGGATCTGTAGGCTTGGGACGGATGTAACGAACTATATGGATCTGTAGGCTTGGGACAGATGTAACGAGCTATATGGATCTGTAGACTTGGAACAGATGTGACGATCTATATGGATCTGTAGACTTGGAACAGATGTGACGATCTATATGGATAGGTAGGCTGAATTGTTTGGAGGCACAAAATGCAAAGCAATAGCAAAAGGACGTAAGAAGAATAGTTTTCGACAGCACACAATAGCACTGGATTACACACACAACACAACAACAAAGTGACGATATTTCGCATCAGCGAAATTCAAAAAGAAAATTTCTGCTAACTTCTCACGGTCTCTCCGACCCTGAAGTTGCATGGACAAGATTCTTTCATGATCATTTACCTCTGAATGAAAAACTTGTAACCATACATAAACTGACGTGCTTGTGGGTAGGTGCTGCATCACACGCAGTTTACATCTAAATTAAAGATGCTCCCTCAAGGATCTGTTGGGGATGTGGAATTCGTTACACCACGCTAGGCCAAAAAAGGAAAACAATTTTAAAAAACCGATGCCCCGGCCACTCACACCACCTTACTTGAGACGAAGGCAACATACGGTGAACCCGCAACCTCTCCACAGATATAAACAGAGGCCACAGTTAAAAGTGGCTCATCCTTATGTGAAGCATCACCAGGATAAACAGACATCGATACCTACAAGAGCTAAGCCAGAGGCTGCCTACCTGAGTGAGTTCTACTCGCCAAACAGAGATCATAGCTCCCGTGAAGATGAGTCTCTTAGTTCTCCAGAATCGTCTCCCACGACAATTTATTCTCTAGAAGATAAATCAGAAAGTGACTGTCCTGGTTCTGCTAGTGAGGAAATGTGCCCCACATCACCGTACACTGAAAAGATAGAGCTACTCTGACGTAAGTAACACTACTTGTTGCAGGTCACGATGACCACCAATGCAGGGGTGAGGAACGATAACCTATGGTACCCCAGAGATAAATTATGACCCACGTTACAGGGGACATACTTGATGACACGTGGTACAGGGGACAGACCTAATAATTCAGTATACAGGGGACAGACTTAAGCTGGGGACAGATATATTGATCATTATGCGGCTGAGGGGTAGGATAAATCTAAAAATCTAAATGCGGAACTAGGCTGGGGACAGACACAATTAGCAAAACAGGGAATATGCGATAAGGACACCATAGCACCGGACCACACAGGCATCGAACCAACTAGGTGACGTCACTGGGCATCAGCAAAATTTAGAATATGTCTGCAGACGGCACACGGTCTTTCTGACCCTTTAGTTAATGTGGCATGCTTTCATTATGATCATCTACCTCTGATTTAAACCATTTGCGGTAACCTTACCTAACCTGGCTTCCTTGTGGGTAAGTGCTGTATCGTACCCAATTTACATCTAAAACAAAGATATCCCCTTAAATGTCAACTAAGCTGCGATTGGCTCACTTGAAAACTGTTCTGGTTCAAATATTCACGCCCAAAACTGGAATCACAACAACAAATTTGCAATTTTATCGCAGTCTCGGGCAACAGAGAAAGACCAGCGTCAGTCTTTCTGGACTGGTCATCCATTACCGCAGCTAGGAATGAAGAAACAGTCCCATTTGGCCCCTGACATTATCCCCGAGACAGCACAATTGGTCAGCCCTGCACAGAAAACAGCAGCACCATATTTACCACCAACACTACTCAATTATTTCCATTCTGAAGGTTTTTCCGAAAGTGACTCTTTGAGACAACAATAACTGAGAACAAACGAACAAGACAACAGCATTAACACAAGAGGTAGACAAGACACGCCATCAACTCTCAGTCAATGGTCATCCCTTAGTGAAGAGATACCAAGCTATTCAAAGTTAACATTGGGAGTTTCACCTTCGTTTTTTCCTTCTTTTTTTTTTTTTATTCCCACAAATTGGTTGAGGCAGTATTAGCTTCGTCGGTCAGATTTAGTGGTAGTTCTAGAGGGTCTAGGGGTTGGCAAGAGCCTCAGGTGCTGTTAAGGCAAGACTGAACTTATAGCAGCAGTAGAGACAAACGTGATAGAGGACTAGAGAATACTTCAACTATCCCGGGGGAGGCTGGGCAGGTAAACCTAGTCATATACGAGCGGGGTCTCTGTAACACTCAGGTGCCATCTATGTGTTCTATTCACAGGAAACCATTGACGGTGACCAGGCCTACGGCGTTGTTGACTGCGATGCTGAACCAGAGTTGTGTGTGCGTGAACACATTCCATCAGTCCCCTACTTCAAGAGATACTGCGGAGGTTACCCGGTCTATGCCGGGAAAAGATTCAAAATTTATCATAGTTAACCTAAACATATGTAACATCCGCAATCATCTGCCAAAATCAGTAACAATATGGAAACCAAGCTAAACAAAAAAACTAGGGAATCTCTTTTCAGTACACCAATACCAACCTGACTAGACTAAACGTTTGGAATAACTCCGACTCACTTTTGCACACCAGTAACAACATAGGGAGTAATTAGATAGAACAACTTCTACTCACTTTTAGATATCTTTAAAAATGTGAAGGCTAACTGTTGCAGATATTTAAAAAAAAATCAGTTCTGCACATCAGTCTACCTGAAGACTAAACTAAAAAGATAGAGCTACTCTAACTTAAGTGACACTAATGCAGCTTGCAGTCTGACGTCTTCAATAGCCGTAGCCTCCGATACTAAACATCATTACGAGAGCTGATTACCTCACGTTACCAACGGCTTCAGTAATAAACATGACAACTGATTACCTGAATACAAGAGACTGCTGTCAGGCTTTATTAAAAAGTTTTACATCAATCGACAATTAGTGACAACCAAACAATTAACTATACTTCTGCGATCGCATGCCAACAAACAACATACAAGACAAAAAGATATAATTCCTGAGGCACTGGTGGCAGAATTTACATCCAGCGAGTTAGAATTAGCAATATCAAAGCTGAAAATGGGAAAATCACCTGGAACTGATGGAATCACCAACGAAATGATCAAGAACCTTGGAACAACTGCCAAAAAAAAAAGCTGCTACAGATCTTTAATCATTGTTGGACAAGTGGCAAAGTTCCTCAAATATGGAGAGAAGCAATCACAATACCTCTGCTTAAACCAGGAAAGGACAGTTCTGATGCCTCCAGCTATAGACCGATCAGTCTTACCAGCTGCCTCTGTAAAACAATGGAACGTATTGTCAACCTTAGACTCCAATGGTACTTGGAAAGTGAAAACATTTTCACGCCGCAGCAGGCAGGATTTAGACAGTGCTACTCCACAGAAGACCAGACAACTTACCTTTCACGAGAAATTGAGGATGCCTTCCAGGAAAAGAAGCTAGTGCTAACGGCATGGATAGATCTGAAGAAAGCCTTTGACAAGGTCTGGAAAGAAGGTCTACTGAAGAAACTGAGAGACTGCGGGGTGAATGGGAGTATGTACAAATGGGTGAAAGCATACTTGTATAACAGAAGATCCCGAGCTGGTGTACAGAACGGACCCCCTAACTATCCTTAAATGGCTGTACCCAGAACGGAACCACTGGTCAGAGAGGAGTTATAAGTTTCCAATACACATCAAGACTGAAGTGAAAGGGGTATTTGACAAGGCAGGAAACGAACAAAACAGTGTGCAGCGCAAAACAGCCACCCTAAGTCTACTTGATGATGAATACCCGAAGAACCTTTTAGGGTCACGTGTTTACACAGATGGGTCAGCAGAAAGCGCAGTCAGAAACGGAGGTGCAGGAGTGTATGCCCACATTGAGTATCCGACTAATAAAGTAGCTACCAGGGATAGACAAACAGCCAAATAGATCCTACCCCAGAACGGGAAAGCACTGTCCACAACTATGATGCAGAAGTTGTGCAAGCCACCAAGATAGCGGTAGAGAAACTACTAAATATAGGGTATTTTTCATTTTTCAACCAGTGGTATTCCTGACAGATGCAAAAGCAGTACTTCAGTCACTCCAGTCTGGAAAATTACCAAGCATACAGACACTATTATCCGAACTAGGCAACCGCTGTAAATTAGTAATGCAGTGGATACCTTCCCACTGTGGAGTTCCCGGAAACGTAAAAGCTGATAGACTAGCTAAGGAAGGTGCAACTGAAGAACAACCTGACATACCAGTCTCTTATCAACAGAAGAAGAGAATGATCAAATCAATCAGAATGCCACCGAAACTGGCACAAGATGATTACCATATTATGGACAGACCAGAGCAAGTCATTATCCTTCGCCTTAGAACAGGGCACAATCGACTTCGCTCCCACATGTACAACAAATTTAAGATTGGCCAATCAGCCATGTGTACTTGTGGACTGGCACCTGAAACAACAGATCACATCCTTCAAGACTGTCCCAGATTCAACGCTTTCAGGCAAAACCTTTGGCCAAAAGAGACACTTGTGGAAGTCAAACTTTACGGGCCGCTTAGTGAATTACAAAAGACAGTGAAATTCATACTAGAGACAGCTTTGCAGATATAGACAATTTATTTCATGCGAACGAAAGAAGAAGAAGAAGATATGACAATCTAAATGGAGCGGTAGCTTAGGGACAGATATGACAATCTATATAGAGCGGTAGGCTGGGGACAGATATGACAATCTATATAGAGCGGTAGCCTGGGGACAGATATGACAATCTATATAGAGCGGTAGCTTAGGGACAGATATGACAATCTATATAGAGTGGTAGCTTAGGGACAGATATGACAATCTATATAGAGCGGTAGCTTAGGGACAGACATGACAATCTAAATGGAGCGGTAGCCTGGAGACAGATATGACACTCTATATAGAGCGGTAGCCTGGGGACAGATATCACAATCTATATAGAGTGGTAGCCTGGGGACAGATATGACAATCTAAATGGAGCGGTAGCCTGGGGACAGATATGACAATCTATATAGAGCGGTAGCCTGGGGACAGATATGACACTCTATATAGAGCGGTAGCCTGGGGACAGATATGACAATATATATAGAGCGGTAGCCTGGGGACAGATATGACACTCTATATAGAGCGGTAGCCTGGGGACAGATATGAACACTCTATATAGAGC
>CAJHNH020007846.1:225000-387038 GCA_905116865.2 Candidula unifasciata | reverse complement strand
ACATGGCAAGGAGTAAATGGGTTTCCCACAAAAACCTAAAAAACCCCCTTAATAATATCAAAATTCCATCATCTATCAGTCCTTTTCCGACTGGCGTGGGCGTCATGCCTTCCAAATCCGCATCTCCTGCAATGTTAGTTGGGGGCCGACACACCTCCATCCGCACAAGACGAAAAGCATTTTCTCCTTTGTCTTCCTCACCCCTATCAAAGATATATACTTTAAAAATGGGTTTATTTAAAAGTACCCAGAAAAGGTAGTAAAAATGTCGTCCAATAAAGCCTATATATATAGATATGGGACTATTTTTTCCCGGGCGAGCCAAGTTAAAATTTTGTAAGTTTTAAGGAGGTGGGTACCAGTCTTCAACTGATGCGAAGGGCTTAAAAAAAGACAGTCAGAAGGGGTGTTAAAATTTTTACGTAACCTTGTTCTGTGAAGGCGCGTCTTTAATGCCAGGGGCAAAAAAGAAAAATTTTGGAAGAAACAGAGATGTGGTTTCTGGAAAATTTTACCAACCCTTGGACGGTAAATAACTACCGTTGTTTGAAAGGGGCCCAATGAAAGTAGATCTCTATATTTCCAATAAAAAGAAAAAACACTGTTTTTTCCCATAAGAAAGAGAAAATTTGGAGAACAGGGGCAACGGGAAAATATCAGTAAAAAAGGGGTGAGGCAGACCAAAGAGAGATTCTAAAGGGATTTCACCAAGGAAAGCTTTTCCCAGGCAACCAGGACGGATCTTGGAGACGCGTGAGATTTTTGTTTTTTTGTGCGGCCCTTTTGCAAAAGGTTGCTTATCCAATAACAGAAACGGGTTTCCCCCGCCAGTTCCCCGCCTGGTGCACTTATCCCCGTTTTCACTTATATCTTGTCCCATTTTCGGCTTTACCCCCTATCCTTCATTTTTATTTTTTCAATCCGCGTGGGCTTCATAAGCCAGAATATTCATTTTCGAGACAAGAGGGCTTTCTAGCCATCTTTCTTCATGAGATATTTTGGGTTGTTTTCTTTTCTTTTGGTCCAGTATTCTGGGAACTTAACTTGTGTTTTAAAAAACAGTTTAAATTTGAAAGGGTTTTATACCTTGATAACATGTTATACAAAAAAATGAAAGAAAAACCCGCGAGAAAAAAGGTTAAAGTTAAATCAGAAAAAGGGGGTCGAAACCCGGTTCTGTTTGCATTGAAAATTTTTCCCTTTTTCCAAAAGCTTATGTTACTTGTTTTAAGGATTGAAAACACAACCCTGATGATAACCCAAAATTTAAGCCCAAAAATAAAAGGGCTCTCTCCCGCACAAAGCCTTGGGGATATTTTAGACACCCTTTTTGTCTTTTCGCATTATCCCCGGCTGCTTTTTTAAATCCAAGGGGAAAAATAACGCCCAAAACGTTGGAAAAACACAAAAACAAAAAACTGTTTGGGTCAGAAAAGCAGTCTGTTAATTTCCTTGGATGTCCACCTAGACCGCTTTCTACTAGCAAAAACAAAGGGCTGGTTGTCCAAAAAAATAAGTTTTAGGGTTGCATATCTCGCCTGGGAAAAGGCTAGATCCCAAAATCACCCTATCCCCAAAAATTCTTTGGAGACGTGGATGTCATTTGGGTACTACCAACTACCAACATGTTTTGAATTTAAATTTAAATGCTGGTTTTAACATCTTTCTTTTTCCCTTTTTTTACTTCGTCTTCTTTTTCTTTCTTTTCTTTTTGTCTTTTTTTTTTTCTTTTTCCTTTCTTCTTCTTCCTTCTTTTTTTCTTTTTTTTTTTTCTTTCTTCTTTTTTGTTTCTTTTCTTTTTTTTTTTTTTTTTTTCTTTTCCTTTCTTGCTTCTTTCCCTTTTTACACCGAGGGGGAATTGGGCTTTTGCGTGCTGATTGATGTATGCCCCATCTTTGCTACGCTCCTGTGCCAGCGAAAAACACTCAGAATGTCCATCACAGTCCCTTGTGGAAAGATTGACAGACTGCTGTCTCAGCATATCTAGCATACACTCGCATTAAAGCATATGGTAGCCATCCGAAGTGCTAACACAAACAGTCCAACATTAGAAATGCAGTTCATCATTGATGATAGCAAAACTTGGCGTCAACAGATCAGCAGTTGTCCGCGTGATCAATTTTAATACGGGTCCCGCAAGCATTGAACGACAGGCATCGTGCCATTTTCTGAATCTACAATTCACACCACCACGTTGGTCACAGTCGAAAAAAAAACATTCCAAATGCAATCCGCAGCTCACAGGGTCACGCCATGCATTCAACTCAGAAGCTGGGCGACGAAACTATATCCAGTCTACAAATGGAGCAAAAATGCATCGGCCACCGTCCGGCAGAAGCAAAAAATTTGCCTCTGTTCCGAACGGCGCCGCTGTCTAGCGTCCATTTTAACCGGAAGTACGACGCAGGGGAGCGTAAGCTCACTAGTGATTCAAGACAGCGGGGATGCAATAGCTGTGTGCTAGAGGGAACTCGAGCTAGGGATTGTTGACTACACTCTGTGTCGTGACAATAAATGTATATGTATGGGGGACATTACGTCGTTGAGTTTTGCTGAGAGTTGTATGTGTGGAAGTGAGAACCGTATCATTAGACACTTGACCGTTTGCTGATTGTTGTTACACCCAGGATATCACACATTAGCCATCAGTAAACTCACACTGAAAATGAGTTATGAGTTGGATTATAATCATAGCAGTTCAGACATTTCATCGGTTTTCAGATTCCCCCTTCAACATATTTATCAGCACCGCCCGGTTAATAGTGCAAGTCCTATGCTGGTTTACAAGATTTCGTGTGCGTCCAGTGTGCTTCTCATGCTTGGCTGTGCCGATCTTCACCTCCAATTCTCGTATTCTTAGCAGTGATGTGGACACGTTGCTTCTAAAATCCTTGGAACGTCCTATCTTTTTAACGGCATTGACAATGTCTGTGTGATCCATGGGCCAGCCATCTGCAGTGAATGCGGAACCTGCCAGTCTTTCAGCTCTTTAATTGCCAAGAACACCTGCATGCCCTAGGACAAATATGAAGGTAACTGCACACATATGAGAGTTTTACAATGACTCAATCCACTGTCCCTATAACGAGCCTGCCTCTACCCACCGCATCATGTTCAAAGAATCATGCAGCACATACACGAGGGGACAGTCCTGTGATTCTAGACACATAAAAGTTTGTGTCCCCGCCATCACCTTCATCGTCATGCTACTGGTAGTCATAGAGAAGGCACCGATGCTACTGATTGTCAGAGAAGGCCCCACTGGCATCTTGGACTGCAGAGCGAGCTGTAAATGCCCATGCACTCTTATGTCTTCGTATAACTCACCCGTCTGTGTAGGTCAGTACATCCGTCTCATCTGACTTGTCACTAATAAGCGCACAGATCTCGGCGCTGACAGCACGGGGTTCTGCTCTCGACAACTTTTATCAAGCGTGGCGACACAGAAGAGTGTGAGACTGAGCGTTTGGGCACTGATATACTTCCTCACCTGGATGGACATTTGTAAGGCTGCAGCCCTGCGTGGTGTCATCCTCTGCCCTACCCAGCCATGATTTGCCCTAAGTTTGTATATTGGCCTTTTTTTCTGAAAAGCATGTGGTGCAAAGGGTGTTTCAGATCGGAGATTATCTTGAGGTATGCGCGAGCTCTCCAGATCATGATCCTATAGATCATGGTAGGGAATTCAAGTAGGTAAGTCATGAAGGTATCCTATTGCCACGCAAGCGGTGTCTCTTGTGCACCCTAGAATTTGCTTCGTTTTCCATCTTGTCAAGTCTTTCATTCTGAGTATTGTTGACAGGGAGAATGGCTAGCGTATATTTAATAGGAGAAAGAACAAGTACAAGTACAATAGGACAAAGAACAGAAGCAGAAACAATCTCTGCTCCATATTAACGGCGGCCAGGACCATCGTTGCTGACATGCCTTTGCGTGCTTTTGTTATGACATGGTCAACATGTTCTCTCAACGATAGGCTGCGATCAAACCTCACTCCAAGTTATATCATCAGAATTGTTCTCGTCAAAATTGCGTCGCTGTTTTCCACTGCTGGTAAGCCTGTCTTCACTATATGCGTGTTCAGTGAGAATCACGTTACTGGGGTCTTTGAAGGGTTGACATCTGCGTTAGAATATACACACCAGAAGGATATGCGACCAAGGTCACTCTGCATTGAACTAACAATCTCTTGACGATCTCTTCCACGTCGCGTATACCAAGACATCATTAGCAAATGACAACGCCCTGCACTCCCGTGCAATTGCTTCTTAGTTATCAACACTGTATACACTGGAGACAGCGGAGAACCTTGACATAATCCTGGACTGATGGTTATCGGTTATGAGGGACCAACAACACAACACCTGAATGTTGCCTGTCTTAGGAACAGTGCTGCGGCTACCCAGAGGGTGATGGAGTGAGATACCTCTAGTTGGAGAAATATTTGCACAGGTATTCAAATGGTGCACTGTTGGACGCATCCTCTGTCTAGTGCGGCGGCTGCACATTTTTCTTCTCTCCTCTGAAAACATTCATAGACTTAGCAGGCGAGAAATTCTACATTGAGCCATGTCTCTTTGTAGCGCCTGTATCCTCCAAGTGTGGGTGGTAACCTGCCATGCTGTTCCAAGTCATTAGCGAGTCTATGTGCTACCATTTCTTTTCTCCAGAAGCTTGCCAGTAGTCTTCTGCATTGTAATGATTCTGTAGCCACTGATCTTGGAGTGGTCTTTATTTGGTTTTGGTAACGGTAGTAGGAGATGTGTAGCATGTGGATCTGACCACTATTGGTGCTGACTTTGAACTCTCCTGTCAGTTCTGTCATATCATCCTCTGACATTTGCAGCAAACTGGATGCCATCAGGGCCTGGAGCAGTGTTATACCATTTCTTAGGTGTTGTCCATATGGTCACAGTTGTAATACTGAAATCGTCACTTAGCTCTGCCGTCTCACACAACTATGAAAGTGTCGACTTAACTCTCAGTCTGGCTGCCTCGTCTTTCTGGTCGGTCTGTTCCAAGTAGCGCTGAAGAAGGACCTGTCCTTTAACTCTTTGAGTCCCAGGCACAGTGGGTATTAAAGAGAGTCATAAAATCGACGCATCATGCGTTAATTTGGCTTCTAGGTAGAAATCTATGAACGTATGATGCGTTCCTTGGGACTCAAGTTAACTTGATCAGATTTCTGTCATGTAATGTCTGTGCATTGAAAGCCTGGAATTCCCCGACGTTGTGTGGTGCCATTCATCGCCCAATGAAGTCCCAAAATATGGCAAGAGACCCTTCAGAGCACACCTAATTTGCTGATGGCATCCATGTGGGCGACACTAGAGCCAAGTCAGTCACGTTGTTAGGGTCGCCTGGTCGAAAGGCCAATCTAGTGACTTGTCCGTCATTCCAACATACCAGTTCGGCAGACACCAGGGCCTCCTCAGGACCCACCCCCCCCCCCCTCGTTTATTGGTAATGACTGTTTCCTACCCCGTGCGCAGCCAGGCGTTGCCACTGTCGCGCGAGAGGTCCCGTTACAGGCGTAAACTTTGACGATCGTGAACTGGGGGAGGGGGGGGGAGGGGGGGGGGGGAGTCAGCATACTTTCTGCGTGCACCTGCATGACGTCACTGTTCCATTTAGACATGTCAACTTCGCGAACCATTATGACCTGTCCCAGATTCCACCGAGTGTAAAAGCACTGAAAACTCGCAACTCTGACTGTCTCGTAGCCTAGACGTGTTTCCTGCAAGACTATGATGTCACGGCTTTTAAAAACGCGCAAACGCCTTGGCAACACCGCTGGAATGAAGACTGAACACACACGACACGTACCAAAGAAACACCTCCCAAAACAGTTCGCGACTCACATTCATAAGGTCCTACATGACCATATGGACCCAAGCTGAACATAAAGGAACACCTTGGCAACAGTTGGCAACGCTTAGTAACGGAAACAACGAGGAGACACACAGCGGACAACCCGAGTTTCGTTGGCCATTTCTTGTTTGTTCAATCTTCATTCCGGCGACAGGCGACTCTCTACTCCAACGACTTTGTGTTCAGTCGTCATCGCCATGAATTTCCTGGAATTAGCAGCATCCGTGCCTGACAAGTAGAGCAGTGTTGTTTTCCTGCAACATCATTGTATTCTGCATAGCACCAGAAGTTGTCGCAACAATCGTGTGATGTTGTTTTCCCTGACGGAAAAATAAAACTGACTCCGAAGAAAGAAAAACCGTTATTGTCACCTCCCGGCGACATCAAGTGTTCTATATTCTAAACAACCTTAAAACACCCACAACTGACCCTAACCCAACCCACCTACGTCCCACAAGCCCTAAAACATCCACAACTGACCCTAACCCAAACCTACCTACGTTTCACGAGGGAAAAAAATAGAAACCACCCACAAAAACTTCATCCTCCCGATTGCAAACACACACACACCCTAAAAAAAACTGCATCCCCCCCCCCCCTCCACCCCCCCCCCCCCCCCCCCCCCAACAAAAACTGCACAGCACAAACAAAAACTGCACAACACCACTGAAATATTGCCCCATGTTTTGTGGAATTCCCATGTTTGGGGGGGGGGGGAGTAATTGGGATAGAACTCAAATGTCAACCTTTGAAACTTGCCCCCTGCCTAGTTTTGAAAAATCTTAATGTTACCTTACTTTTTTTTTTCGACTTTTATTCTGCTTCAGAACCACCAAATTTTCTCGCATGATTAATTCTCAACAGTTGCACTAATACTGGCTATTCAGGAACCATGCATAATTCTAGAAGCACATTTGCCCAGGTTGAGTCCAAGGGCAAAGCAATGGATTATGATTTGATACCGTAAATTCATCTTGTCGGCTCTGTAGCTAAGTCGATGCGGACGCTTCGTAATGCCGGGATGCTGGGTTTGATCCCAGCTGCGGGCCATGCGCCTTGCGTTGGTTTCGACAGTGCTATCAAGGGGCCGACCGTCCAGAGGCAATGGCAAACTACTGGTTGTAAATTTTCCTAATGAAACCACACAACAGCCAGGGGCTGCTGGGGTTGGTTTCCTGTAAAGGATACGCAACTAACCTAAATTGACCCTGGGCTGAGTACAATTTCGATGAGCGGCTGGCCGAACGGTTGGAGCGCTGAGCTCTCAAGCGGAAGACCCAGGTTCGAATCATAGGGAAGGCTGTGGATTTTTTTTCTGTCTAGGGCAAAATAAAAACCTCATATGCTAAATGCTCAGGCTTAAAGGACCCCCCCCCCCCTTCCCCCCCCCCCCCCCACTTACCTACACCGCAAAAGTGGTAAAATAAAGGCAGTAATTGGCCAGTTTTTTTAGTACAATTTCAAAAAAAAAAAGCTACATTTTAATAACATTATTTGAAAATGTTTTGGTCAACATAAACAGACGTAGGTGTATATATATATATATATATATATATATATATATATATATATATATATATATATATATATATATATATATATATATATAGATGTGTGTATGTGTGTGTATGCACGCATGCATGCATGCATGTGAGTTTCAATATGTGGTTGTGGGCATATCTGGGTGTCTCTGTACATGAGATTGTATGTGCGTGTATGCATGCACATGCATGTGTAGGTGTGTATGTATGGAATGTGTGTGTGCATTTATGTCCATTTATGTATGTGTGTGAATGTAAGAGTATATATATGTGTGTGTGTGTGTGTGTGTGTGTGAGACTGTGTACACATGATGTGTGTATGCATTATTTTATAATGTGAATTTATTATTTTCATAACATGCATTATTGATAACAGGCATTGGTTCTCTGAAAATGAGTGCTTAGAAGGGCCGAATGTCATACGGGCCTGCGTGCCCAATTTGTAACCCTTTGAAAATAAAGTTTATTTTCTCTCTCTCTCTCTCTCTCTCTCTCTCCTTTTCTCTCTCCTTCTCTCTCCTTCTCTCTCTCTCATAATATGCATATTATCATATGAATATAACATGCTTATTGATAAAACACAGATGCAGTGTGAAAGAGGCGTGTTTGGAAGGGCAGAATGTAAGATGGGCCTGCATGCTCAATTTGTGACCCTCTGAATTGAAAATAAAGTTTTTTCGTTAGTTCTCTCTCTCTCTCTTCTCTCTCTCTCTCTCTCTCTCTTTCTTTGTGTGTGTCTTTCTCTGTTAGCAACCTTTTAAAAATAAACTGTTTTTTTCACATGCACACATTCATTCACATGGACATACTCATATGACACTTTCATTAGAAAATACAAAACATATTACATATTTTATTTTTTCATTCACATGGACATACTCATACGACACTTTCATTAGAAAATACAAAACATATTACATATTTTATTTTTTACTTATTTTTTTTTTAAATTTAAACCTCTGGTTCATCAGTCTCCATACTCTTTCAGCACGGCTGACAGTGGTTGTTGGCAGTTAATCAAGCTTAAACTGCCATTGACAGGGACCTAATTCCAGTCATTAAAAGATACACAGAACATGATGACTAAGCTGCTCTCCATTCCCACTGAAGCCTTCTGAAAGTATAGTCTCAAAGAGACCTTTCAAGAGAACAACTGGAGTTTCAGACCTCTAGGTGGAATAATGTTTTTCTCCAGTCAGGCTGGATACTTTTTGAACAGCAAAATACACACTAAATATTGTTTGGTTTTTTTAAATGGTATCCGAGAAAAGACAGTAAGTGACTATACACATGCTCTATAATAACATGTTATTACTTGGAGATGTTATACACTTATTATGTATGAACACATACAGAAAATCTAGTTGTCACTGGTGATAATTGGACCCTTTTTATTAATCATTCCTCCTATGCGAGTTCTACAGCCCCATTAGGGTGGGGGGTGGGGGTGAAGGTAGACTCACCACCCCTTAAGATCATTATCATCAATCAGCAGGTCCCTTACAGCACATTATTCTCGTCACGGCACACTTGAAAGTCTCTCTTTCTCTAGCCAGTTCTCCAGCCCTATGTGCTTTCAAAGCCAATGCATCATCTATGTCTTGTATCTACGATTGTGAACGTCTGCCTCTGCCTCATTTTCCAGAAGCTGTACCCTACAGGGCTGTGCTCTTCAGGCCCATATGATGTTTAACATAGGTTTAACAAACCCTTCACAAGCCTGTCATAAATGGTGTCTAACTAAGGATTTGCTGAAATCAAATGTATTGAGCTGAAAAACATAAGATAGTGCAGCTTAGATGTACACCAAAACATAACATGCCAATGGTCCTGCTAATGGTGAATGCAAAAGAAAAACATATGTTCAAATATGGCACTTCGCCAGTATCATACTCGAAGCATTACAAAAATCAATCCCCTGAGGTTGAAGGCAAAACTATGAACCCTTCTGGACCCAAGAACTGCAACAGCTACACCAAAGAAGCACTGAAGCAAGAGTACAAACATAACAAGATCCCTCTGACCTCAGTAACAAAACACAGTAAACATCAAGCTATTTATTCAGGGGAAAAACTCATACACATCAGGACAAGATGGCAGCAAAAGACTGCAGCTCTCAACATTGAGAAAGATAGTTAAAAAAAACGTCGGCATCTAGTAAAGAGTCTCAATGAAGAGAATCATACCAGCCATGCCAACACTGTCATTGAAGATGGTGGGAAAACTTTCATTGGTAAATAAGCAGCACACCTGCTGGCTGATAGTTTTGCAGAGGAAAGCAAAATCTCCATGTCTAGAGCAAAGAGAAGAAGAATTGGCGAGAAAACTGAAGAAAATCGACAAAATGCAAGAAGATAACCAAGATATAATGAATAAACTCTTCAGTCACCATGAACTTGAATGCGCATTAAAAAATCTTAATCAATTAGAAAAGAAAGGTACCTGGACCTGATTGAATAACAAAAATGACAGTATACTTGGGACCAGCTGGTAGGCAACGTCTCCTAGACATTATCAATCAATCCTAGACCCAGAGACTAAATCCAAAGGAATGGAAGGAGGCAGAAATAGTCTCCATAGCCAAAGGGAAAAAAGCTCAAGGAAAACAAATTCAGTTACCGCCCCATAAGCCTCCTAAGCTGCCTTGGAAAGCCCATAGAAAGATTGGTGAACAACAGGTTACTCAATTTCCTGGAAGAAAACAAAATATTGTATGACACCTAATCAGGCTTCATGAGATACAGAAGCACTGATGACCAAACATCTTATCTCAAACAGGAAAGTGAGGATTCTTTCCAGAAAAAAATACAAAAATGTTAGCTACTTTATTCAACTTGACTAAAGCCTTTCATAAGGTCTGGAAGAAACGACTCTTACTAAAACTAGCACATAGTGGGATAAAATGGCATATGTTTGCCTGGATTAGAGACTTTCTTTACAGATGCTGCGCGAGAGTCAGACGAAAAGAGCACAAGAGCAAGTTGGTCAGGTTACAAGAAGGTGTCCTCCAGGGAGGTGTTATATCTCCTACCTATTGATTCTTTTCATCAATGACCTCCCAAAACAGTTCACGACTCACATCCACAAGGTCCTACATGCAGATGACCTGGCCACATAGATTAAAGCTGAACATATAGGAACAACTAAAACAAGAACCCAGGATGCTATAAATACAGTTAAGAAATGGACAGACTCTTGGAGAGTCACAATAAACCATACCAAAATGGTATGATCAAATCACTAATGCCAAACTAAGAAAGAGAACTGGTCCAATTTCTGTGGATCAAGAGGTAATGAAATAAGGCTGGTACTGGATAGGACACACTTTGTGAAAATCGTACAGTATAATCAGAAAGTTCCTTCAATGGAACCCACAAAAATGTTTTTTTTAAAAGCAGACCTAATACCATATGAGGTTGAAAATTAGACAGATGCAATAATATAGGAAAGACAGGGAGGGACTTGATGACAGTACAGTGGAACCTCGCTCAACAAGCATAATTTGTTCCCGAATCATACTCGCTAAGCGAAACATTCTTTATGCGAAACAATTTTTCTCATATAAATTAATGTAAAATACAATAATGCGTTCCATGTCGAAACAAATGCTCACACAATGCTATGTAGAATGTTTATTTAAGGAAAGTATATTGTTAAAGAGAGTGAATCATCTTTATCTTTTCTTCAAACGCGGAACGAGCCCATCTGGAATGCGAATTCGATTTGCAGGAAAAAAAGTCGAAATTATACATAGCTTATTATTTTCTTTTACTAAAAAGATGCCCAGAGACATTTGTTTTTGCCGACGCTTCAAAATTTGGCAAGAATGCGACACAGCATTATCATTAAATAAATTTGCAGCGTGCATAGCCACTTCCTTATTAGGGCGATGCTTCTCAAAGTAAGATGTAACAGTTTCTTATGCTTTCAGCATTTCTCTTATTTCGCCAGAAGATTGTTGCTTTCCTGTTACCTCCTCCTCCTCTGACAAGCTTTCCTCCAAAACTTCTTGCTGTGAAACACAATGCAACTGAATAAGCTCTTCGGTGGTCAGCTCTTGGCTGTGCTCTTCCACAAGCTCTTCGATATCACTGTTATCCATCTACAATCCCATGATAGTGGCCAAAGACACAATCTCGTTGACTACAGGTTTCACAGGTACTGTCTCGAACCTCTCAAAGTCATATTCGACAACGCTCTCCGGCCAAAGCTTCTTCCAAGAAGAAGTTAAGAGTTCTTTTGGTAACCCCTTCCCCTTGTGGATCATCTTGAGACAGGCAACGATGTTTAAGTGATTTCTCCAAAAACTCTTTGAGAGTGAGGTTGGTCCCTTTAGTCACCTGAAAAGTGCTTAGTGTAGAGCTTCTTAAAGTTGGAAATAACTTGCTGGTCCATGGGCTGGAGTAACGGAGTGGTGTTGGGAGACAGAAACTGGATCTTGATGAACTTAAATTCTTCAGAGAGGTCATCTTGTAGGCCTGTATGATTCGGGTACATATATATATACCAATAAAACACAAGTTTGAGAAAATGTGTGATGACAAGCGACACTATGATGCCACTGGAACGAGTGCTAAACACAGACTGATGTAACATGCGCCCAATTCGGAACTTCCCCTCTCCTCGCCACTCGTTATGCGAAACGTCGCTTGTTAAGCAAGTCATTCTTTTACCATTTTTTTTTCTCGTTATGCGAATTACTTGTTATGAGAGGTGCTCGTTAAGCGAGGGTCTACTGTATAGTACAGCAGGGCATAAGTTGGTTGAGGGTCTATGCTCCAATGGAAGGGAAGCGTAAAAAGATACCAAACTATAGGGAAGCGAAGAGATAGAAAAGGGGTAGAAAAAATAAAGTATATGTCAGCTTTAAAAAAAAAATTACAGTGAAAAAACAGAATCTTGAGTCAATTATCTTTTGTCAGCAACACAAAGACAATACACAAAATAAAACACACACAAACAGAAATATATATAAAAAGTAAAAAGATCCCTTTTTACTCATCAGGCATATGGAAAGAGCATCCCATATTTTTACAGACCAATAAGCACTAGGTAGGTAATGTCAGCATTACGCCGGCCGTCTTTACTTCCCCATGACATATATCCTGGTACCCACTTTAGGCTGGGTCAACCTGCAACACCCCGTACCATGGTAAAAACCCACACAGCCAGTAGTCACAAAAATATGTACTGACTGAAATTACTACATCAAAACATTATATACATGACTCAAAGTCAAGAGGATCGACTTCATTGCAGCAGGTTTTATTGCATATGGCTCGGGCTCTCTCCGCAGAACGGCTAGTCGCCTGCCAAGAGCATCGCATAGAGCACGAACTCCATAGCTCCAGCGACAATCCCCAGGGTTTTCCGTGAAAACTGCACTCGTGAACTGAAGGGCGCAGCTGTTGAACAAACCCACAACCTTCAGAATGTGAGGCAATTGGCTTGACCACTTTGCCACAGAGACCCCCTCTATACATGACTGAGACAAGGTAAAATATAAATAACAGAATTACATAAAGTATGTGGTACTTTTCCAGTTAGGAAACAAATGGCAGAAAGGAACAACTCATCATATAAATATATATTAGTTGTGAATTTGCTAATCCATTAAGGGATGTGTGATCTAACTACAATAGTACATTGAAAAGGAAGCATATGTAAAATTAATATACAGCTGCAGTTATGGCAAATGGCAGTTATTTACATAATGAGATGCCTTGCACATAAACACAAAAATATGATATTTTGAAACAAGCTTTGAAAACCAATCCTGATATTTTAGATTTGTGTGTGTGTGGAACAGGGTGGATATACGTAACCCCCCCCCCCCCTCCCTTTTCATTAAAGTCAACAGAAAAGAAACCCCTGTTGCATTTGAATCAGTGCTGGCATCTGCTAGGAGGATTGTCTTGGCTAAGGTATCAAGGCCACTTGCCCAAAGAATTCATCATGTACTGTACAAAGCTAGGATTAGTTTGTCCCTCCACATACACATAATCTAAGAGCTGCCGCGGTGTTGCGGCTGGTTTCTTGCACAGGATCTGAAGGTTGTGAGATGCAATCCACCTGGTGATGGATGTTTTCCAATTATGACTTTGGCTCTCAAGTCGACCTATCTTTAAATGGGTACCAGGTAAAGTCCAGGAAGTAATGTCACCATATCACCCATCAATGGCCGATTGTTCTATACAAATATAAGTCTTGCTTCATATGCCTGATGTGCCATTGTCATTTACAGGGACCTTTTAAACCAAATCCTTGCCGGTGCTACAGAGTTCATGCAATGCGCTGAGCTACTTTGGACTCAGACTTGAGATAGAGGTAGAATGGAGCACTTATGGGTTACTAGTGGTGTGCCATGATGTTGATCTGTTGTTCAAACTTCAACCATATCCAAGACCTTTGACTGACAGACAAGTGTCCTGTAGGCATGTGGCCACAAACACACACAAATCACATTTACGACAGTGTATATATTACACACAACACAATGTCGTTTTCAAAATACAAAGATCTTTGATTACCAGATATATCATATAATCTGCTAACACTTTTACTTTTATTTTTTTATCATTAGTGAGCCTCGGCTGAATGTTCCTCTGTTTCTGGCTCATTCTGTATGTTCTTTATAAATGGAAAAGTAAAAGAAATATGGGTCTTAGCTGGAGCCCTTCGTTCTTCTTTCCCTGCGCTGCTGGTGTGACGTACCTGCTTGGGTCCTGGCGCTTCCTGCTCGGTATGCAAACTACCAATGTCATGTTGAATGCTTTCAAGATCGTCAGCATCGGTGTGAGTGGCTTCTTTCTCTGCTTCTACAGCTTGCATGTGTAATGATATTTCTTCAAAAATCTGGGCAAGACGATTTAGCTTACATGTCCTTTCTCCTCTACACAGTCCTCCAATTTTCAGAAATCTGGCATTCAGACCCACAGCCTATTAGGGGAAAAAATTTTGATTTATTTCATAAGTTTAGATCATTACTGTGAACACTGTGACTGCATTATTCTTAAGCAGAGTTGAGTCAAGAACCGACATCATGATACTATGGTAATTTACCGCATCTAGCCATTTTTTTGTGGGATGCTTTTTTGAAGCCCTACTCTGGCTTTTGCCAGGGGCCGCAATATAGCCTGGCCATAAATATGGTCTAATGGTTGAACGCGGTTTCTGAGACCTCATCCACATGGTGGCACTTCGTGTCATCAGGTGTTTATCACTTGTGTTATGTCCTGGTTGAGTAAAAGAAGATAGTCAGAAGATATAGTAATTTCCGTAAGCACTCTGTCCTCATCTTCAGCAGCCAGTTATGTTATGTTATTACAATTGACGTCATTGCACACTGAGCATTCCCCATGCATGCTCAGTGCTCCGAGGCACCGGCCACTCCAAGATGGTTCAATGCATGGTCTCTTTGGAGCATCATAAAATTTAGAGCCAGAAATCTGGTTCTAAAACGAAGGATGTTTTATGATGGCCGCTTGTCAGGTTGTCAATTGACAGTCTTGAGCCTAGCTAGAGGGAAACAATTACACATATACTGCTTGACAAATCTAAGTGTAATCTCCTTTATGAAATAGTTGAGATATGCTGAACTCTTTCAGTCCCAGGGGAGTTTAGAATCAGAAACCTGAGTAATAGTAAAAATAGATGTAAAATTGGCAAACATCTTGCTTTCACTGGGCTGCTAGGTGCGAACCTATGAATATATTATGCATTCACTGGTTTTTTTTTTAAATTTTTAAATATCCAGAAACCATGAGTTCTTAACCCTTTGGCTTGGTACTATGAAAATCGCAACCCTTCGGCCTTGATTCTATGATAAATACCGTAAATCTGGGAGAAAATGTGGCTTTTCTGCCTATCCCTCGGTGTGAACCCAGACCACAAAGAGTTCATCACCCAGTCATCGTGAAGTCAGGTTTAGCCAACTACGCTAGCTAGCTGGGCATTCACTGGGTCTAAAAGAGCTAACGTTTACCACTCAAGAAATCTAAGCATAGTCACTTCTATTAAATAGTTCAGACATACACAATGTTTAATGAATTACCAAGTGTAAGTATGTTGAACAGTTCAGACATATAATTGTTCAACCACTCACCAAGTGTAAGTATGTTGAATAGTTCAGACATACAATTGTTTAACCACTCACCAAGTGTAAGTATGTTGAACAGTTCAGGCATATAATTGTTTAACCACTTATCAAGTGTAAGTATGTTGAACAGTTCAGACATATAATTGTTTAACCACTCACCAAGTCTACTATAAATGTATCATTAGTTTCTGTCTGATTTGCTGAAATCACCAGTTCATTATTATAACCTGAAAAAAAAAAAAAAGATCAGCAACATATATACACCCACATCATACACACAACTGAAACAAATCACTAAAATACATATACACACAGTGTATATTTCATCATCATCATCAAGCGCCTTGCCAAATGGCATGGGTGATTATTCCTCATCATATTCTGCGATCTTCATCTGTTCATGTATTGACACTGCTCGTTTGTTATGACAAACCGCAGTCAAGAATCACTTCACTTGTCTTCCTCTGTCTCATTTTCCATAGATCTTTCCAGTGGTCAGAATATTTCCCAGTGTTCTTGGTCTCATATTTATATATGCCACATATTGATGACAGAGAAACCAATTCATAAATGACCTACAAAATTTGACATCAGAACAACTATAATTGAGTTGAGCTGAGTTAACAGTTGACATCACAGCACTCAGAACATTTCAATCTTTGACAGCTAGCTCATCATCATCATCATCATCCTTTGCAGAACATCACTCTCATGAGATTGGCTGGCAGGTTTTCATACCAGGCAATCAGATTGCTTCTCGCATTTCTTGCCCATGTGGGCTGTTTACTAGCGGCTTTTGAGAAAGTTTGATGTGTTCTGTGATTTTACACTGTTTTCTGGGATTACATGTACCCAACAATGGTGAAAAGGACTGTTGTGTCACAGCAACTAAAACATAGCTGGAGGCAGGACAATGAGTAGAACCATGTGCCAGAAGTGTCTGAAGGGCCTCCAAGAGCCTTACTTCCCAAAACCCAAGTGTTAGGACTTATTCAAACTTTATCCATCACAAAATTCACCCACATTTTTTTTAGGTTAGTCATATTTGTTCCCAAGTTTGTTTTTTTAAATGCTTGCATAAATTATGCAAATCAGAACATTTAATTTGAATAAATGTTAAGATTTCAGTTTGATTTGTAATATTCTGTTGGCTCATTCAATTTCCTACACGAATATATATATATATATATATATATATATATATATATATATATATATATAGATATATATATATATATATATATATATATATATATATAGTTTTCTATATGTTAATTAAACGCTTTATTTTTTATAATTTTTTTGTGTATAAACTGTGAGAATCCCCTCCTGAAGGCTTCATCTTTTTGGCATTGAAACTCCAAAAAGGCTCAGTCACCAGAGGGTTAATTTCTCAACATACCTTCATAGCCCCATAGAAGATCCAAAGAAAACTAATAACTAGGGAATGCTACCTATATGTCTTTCACAACATGAGCAATAGAACTATTGCATATTTGTCCTTGTGTTTTGGCTGACATTTTTGTGCAAACTAAACTGTTTGAACTGGGTTTGTTTTGTTTTTTTATTACTGACTTTCATAAAGATAATGAGAGCTTTTTCCCTAAAACATTAAGTTACTGAAAGGTGTTTAAATGTGAGAGTACAGAGTTTGCTGAACTGGGTTTTCTCCCACTTGGCAGGATGTGACTCTGCAAAATTAAGTTACTTTAACATTTTTTCTATGCTCGAAGATCAGAGAAAAGACAAGACGGACATTTAATCAGAATGCTAATGGCACCATTAGTATCGGAACTCTTCACTGGCTGCTGAAGATGGGGATGGAGTGCTTATGGGAATGCTCTGAGTGCTGTGATGTCGGTTCTTGAACCAACTCAACACTTTTCCAAGTAGCTTCATGACAGTGTTTAAAACAAAACAAAAACACATAACTGTGTATTTCAAACTTTGGACCTACCTTTGTATTTGTTAGCACAAGAAATGATATCTGAGACTGTGTTCATTCTCTCAAAACGGATAACAATACCACTTGTTTGTACAGGAAACTCTAAGTGATTGATAATACCAGGTCGCTGAAAAAACGTGTCGCCAATAACCAGGACTTGGCTACTGACTTTCTCACACAAGCACATCCATTGTTCAATATCCTGGACAGAGAAAAGCATTAACTTGTTACTTCAGAAAGTACAGTCTCTTTTTTGTGAACAGTTCATCTGTATTTGAAATAAATTCTGTGTCGTCTACACAGTTAAGGTTGGCTACAATGTAACACAGAGGTCTTTGCAAATATTACATGGTGGGGGCCCCAATCTCTTCTACAGTGTGACTCTCATACAACTGACTGAAAACTATAAGAGCGTTTTTTTTAAAAACCCTTTACAGTATGAATTGAACCCTAATTCTTGAGGATCATAAAATAGTTAAATGAGTGCTTTAAAACACAAATGTAAATTTTATGGTAACATTACAGTCATCAAAACCATTTATAGCTCTCTCTTTTTGTAAGTAAATAAAAAGAAAACTACTTTTTTCATGTCATTGGAGCAACAGGCAATCAGCAATTTTGTTCATTTAAAAGGGTGTTTAACTCTTTCGGCACCATGAGACTTTTCTACAAAAATCATTCTTGTTTTCATTCAATATTGCTATGAGTATTCTAACCACCTGTTGTGTTGTAAGCATTAAAGAGGAATGAAAAATACTTCTGTGGTTGCCAGATTTGTTTAGCATACACTGACCAAGCTTAAATATAAGAAGACACATGATGTGATCCTTGAGACGTGCGGAAAAATCTGAATCACATCATATGTTGCTTGGGGCTAAAAGGGTTAAAGACAAGAGACTCAACATCACAGCCTTGCTTTTTATTCCAACATCTCCAGATTGAACAGCAAAGTTGCTGAGTCCCATGAGTCTTGCACAAAGCACAAACTCTATAACTCCAGCAGTAACCCCCAGAGATCTCAGAACATCTTATCACAGCCAAATCTATTTTGCCATGAATACATCTGCATTATTTGTTATTTGCTGATTTAATTGGTGGAACAATTGCTGTCTTCTAGAACGGGAACAAATAAAAACAAAAATAAAGCAGTCTTTTTAAAAGTTCTCATGATATTAATTAAAAAAATGAGTTGTGTATCCTCTTTATAGCATGTTGCAGAACCAACCTCATCACTATTTGGCTGTTTCTCTGGTTTTAAAAGGAAATTTTATGTTCAGTAGTTTGCCATTGCTTTCTTAATTGTCGATGCTACATACCATTGTTGAAATCAATGTACATTAATCTACTTCCAAATTATCTGCATATGAACCGACCTGTGTATTTTGGAATTACGAAGCATGTTCGCAATGCCAAATGCTCATATGTCTTTTAATTTTAGAATTATTCAACACCATGAAAAACATAACCAACATTAGTACGTAATTATGATAAATGAATTGAGCACTTACTTCTACCCTGAATGGATCAATGACACCAACTATACATGGATACTTTTGGAGAATGTCTGCCCAGAAATCAACCATGTCATCTGGACTCTTAAACTGGCCTGTTAGAGTTTCATATTTGCCTTTTTCCTGTGAGAAATTAGTTGAAGTACAATAGTATAAAAAATATGAAAAATCACTAAACAAAACGCACATAAAAACTTCATTGATGATTCCATTTGACCACCACTAGGGTGAGAAAGTATGTCTGTTCATGTAGTATAGAATTCTTGTAATTCTGTTCGCTGATAAAGAATTCATCATCATCATCAGGTGCCTTGCAGACTGGCATGGGCGATCATGCCTCCCCATAATCCGCGCTTTCCTGCAGCATGTATCAGTTCGTGTGCTGACACATCTCCATGCCATGCAACAAGACTGTCAAGTATTTTCGTTCATTGTCTTCCTCTATCCCTCCTTTCACAGATCTTTCCAGTGGTCACAACATGTTCTATTTTCCCTCTTCTCATAACATGGCTGAAAAATGATGACTGTCTCCTTCTGATGTCTGTGATAAGTTACCTTCGGGCTCCTGCCTCTTTCAAAACCTCTTGGTTGCTCTTTTTGGGTGTCCAAGGTATTCTAAGCATTCTTCTGTAAAACCACATTTCTGAGGCCTCTAGAAATTGTTTGGCCTGCCTCCGATTGTCCAGGATTCACAGCCATATGTTAAAACTGGATGTATGTAGCAAGCAAGAATCTTTTTTTAACTCTCAATGACAAGGATATATTGCACAAGATGTTTTTCATTTTATATAATGCAGTTTTTGCCTGTCCTATTCTGTTTCTTATCTCAGTTATGCATCTTCCATCTAATGTTATCCATATGCCCAGATACTTAAATTTCTGTACTTGTCCTAAAATAATACCATCGACTTTTATTACACACTTAGGAATCATTCGTTTCTTTGATACCGCCATTACTTCTGTCTTCCCATTATTCAAACTGAGGCCCATTCTTCCACTTTCTAACACCACAATGTCTATCATTTCCTGTAGTTCTTTCTGACCTGTTGCTATCAAAACTGTGTCATCAGCATAACGTAAATTATTTATATTGTGCCCACCAACCACAATTCCGGGCATATCAATTAAAGATCTCATTATATATTCACTGTATATTGAAAACAAAT
Organism: Candidula unifasciata; assembly: GCA_905116865.2. Lineage (NCBI taxonomy): Eukaryota > Metazoa > Mollusca > Gastropoda > Stylommatophora > Geomitridae > Candidula > Candidula unifasciata. Next base: position 366,906 of record CAJHNH020007846.1, on the reverse strand, counting down.
CAGGTAACAGTACACATCCCTGTCGTACCTAAACAGTTAATTCTTAAAGCTGCTGTTTGCTGCCAATACATATTCTTTATTATTCGTAGATCTTTCCCATGAATGTTTAATTTTTCTAACAGTTTGATTACTTCTTCATGCTTCACACAGTCAAATGCTTTTGTATAGTCTATGAAGACTAAGTACAAATCAGTCTTTACTTCTATAGCTCTTTTCCTTAGGATGTATATGGCATTGTTTGTACCTTTTTTTTTTACAAATCCACATTGTTCATAGCTGATTTCTGGTTTAATTTTGTTTCTTATTCTTCTCATAATTATTCTCAGGTCTTCACATTTTATAGTGCCTGGTTTTTTTTTGCGGAGCTATAAATATGGATTTTAAAAGGTCATTTGGAATATACCCACTATTATAAATATCATTTAAAAGTTTAGTTATTTTTTCAATTCCGAAATCTCCCAGGGCTTCGATTTCTTCTAGTGAGATGTTATCTGGCCCGAGTGCTTTTCCTTTCTTCATATGATGTATTGCATCCTCAACTTCTGCAGTCATTATTGGTGGACCATCATTGTGGGTCTGCAGTTCTACATCTGGTCTATTATCATCATACAATTCCCCTATATACTCTGTCCATCTGTTAATTATATTACTATGTCCCATTAATAAATCACCATCTTTTGATTTCAAACATCCAGTGCAGTTACGTGTCATCTTTCCTGTTAACATGTTTATTTGTTGGTACATGGAATGTGAGTCTTTCCTGTGATTTTCCCCAATCTCTGTACACATTTGATTCAGCCAAGCTTCTTTAGCCACTTTGCATTTGTTCACTATTTCTTTTTGTATTCTAGAGTATTCTTCTTCATCATTCTTTTTCTTCCTTCTTTGATAAAGACTTACATTGAAATATTCACCTGTCTTCTGTGTGTCTTTACTTTTCCCCAGCTTCTTAGCTTTTTGTTGTGGTTGTGTCACACATGACAATAGTCAATCCCAAATGTCATGTTGATTGGTTGTCATGATAAATAGTCTACAATACAAGGTCCGACAATTAAGTAGTGAGACTAATTTCATAAAAAGTAAAATAATCAACAGTTGAAGATATAATCTGTATCTGATTCAAAGTAAGCCCCTTGTGCATTGATACAGCAAGTAGCACGATCTAACAAACACTGGAACATCTGTAGTTCTTCTGTTGTTATGGCCCTCAAAGTCGATGTTACGGCCTTTTGGGTGTCATCAATATCGTTAAAGAAGCGTCCTTTCAATCATAACATTAATTTTGGGAATATAAAATAATCACAGTGAGGCAAATCTGGGAAAGGGTGGAGGGCTGAGAACACATACTTGTTTTGGGGCCAGAAATTCTTGTTTTGATGAGGTCTCCTGGGTACTCAACCCGCTGATGTTTTTGGTCATCAGACAAGGAATGTGGTACAAACCGGCAAACAACTTTTTTTTTCTTGCCAAAATCTTGCTCTAAAATGTTATGAATGGCTTCTCTATTAAAACCGGATTCATCTGCCATTATCCTCACAGTGAAACAATGATCTTCTTGTATTCGTTCTCTGACTTTTGCAATGAGTTCATCATTATGAACAGAAATTTGGCGTCCAGGTATAAGTGCATTAGTAATCATTTCCACACCCCTTTTGAATCATGAATACAGCCTGAAAATTTGTGCACAAGATAAGCAATTATGGCCATAAATGTGTTGCATCAATTCAACTGTTTTAATGGCGCTTTTTCTGAGTTTTAAAAAGAATTTAATGTTAGCTTTTTGCTCCGTGCTGATTACGTAACAATGCCCCTCTGACTAGGTGAACAAAATAGCGGCTTGTTTGTTGTCTGCTTATCGAGCGACGATGATAAGTTGCCAGATTATTGATGAATGTTGCCTCTTTAGATTCCATGCTTTGCTTCATAGATGGCATTTTTGTCTTGGCCATAATAAAATCAGTCTCATTACTCAATTGTCGGACCTTGTCCTTGTTATGTTCAAGGGTACACCAGACAAAGGGCACCAGATAAAGAATAAGCACAACAAAAAAGCCAATCACACATGCCTTGTAGATGAGTGAGCACAACAAATAGCAAATCACACATGTCGTGCAGATGTGTAAGCACAACAAACAGCTAAACACACATGACATTCAAATCTGCACACATAACAAATAGCTAATCAAGCAGGACATTCAGATCTCTGCACACAACAAATAGATAATTAAACAGGACATTCAGTTTTGTGCAAACAACAAATAGATAATTAAACATGACATTCAGATCTTTGCACACAGAAAATAGCTAATCAAATGGGACATTTAGATCTGTACACTTTTTTGCAAGCAGACTGCTGTTTCCTCACCCCTCAAGCTGATGCACTCTGACTTCCAAGAAGTCATCCTTCAAAGTTGGAGTACATCTGCTGGTGAGGCAGGGAAGGTCAAACAAATTAAGCCAGTAAAATGAACGTACACGCAAAACTCAGGTCCAGGTAAAAGCCAAAAGTCCAAATTGACAAACTACCAGAATTCAAAGCCGGTGAATGAAAAGGGAGAAGAAGAAGAACTTCCAAGAATACACCCCAATTAATTAGTTTACTTTTACAAAATGCCTGTTAAGAAGACATGGAGGTCTATTCTTTTTTTCTCTCTCTCCTAAAACGGGGCGCAGGAACCACACAGGGAGTTGACAGAAATAAAAACGATGCGAGTTAAATATCTCAGCCACATTTAAAGTTATAAAACATTTAAACACCAAAAAGGAGGGAAAGTTAAAGACAGACTGGCAACAGGTAGGCAGAGTTACAAGTGGGAGGATAATATGTAAAGACTGAAGAACAGCCATCTCAGAGAGTGCACATCCAGCGGAGAGACAGAGAGTGTTAGAGATCTACTGCAGCCAACATTCACTGCAAAGATGGTACCTGCTTGATAAAATATGGCAATTCACAGACCTCACAAATGTATAAGCCCTACAAATGAATTGTATATGGTAGTAATTCCATTTATTTTAAATCATTATTATTTTTTTTTTTTATAATTATCATACTTAGTATTCACAAAATATAGAACAAATAAGTTATATTGATGTTTAAAAAACAACCATACATAATCATAAAACTCTGATCCTGCACAGTTGATTGCCAGATACATATCTTCCCCAATGGTCAGTCCCACGGCTTTAACAGCTTCCAGCAACAGGTCAAGACCTTGGTTAACATTCTCCAGAGGTGGGCACAGTGCTCCTGTCTCGTTTACAAGTCTGCCTAGTACCTGGCAGATGATATATAAGCTTTCAAGTCTGTTTCCAGTGTCTGACTTCAAAATAATGAAAATATTTCATGTCTGTCTATTCTGAGTTCTAGCAATCTCCATACACTAAACATGCATGCAGCACAAACACCTGCCCATTTACACACACAGACACAGACAAATGCAATCCAAAATATTCATATTTAGACTGTTGAGCATAAATTCACGCACATAGATAGACTTTGTGTATGTGCATACATGTGTACATTTGGGAATGACTTGAGATTTGGAATGAAAAGAAAGTTGCTGAAGGAAATTTTAAAGATACAATTTAAATATTTTGGCCACAATAAGACATAACACCCTTCAAAAAAACCATAATGGAGGGAAAAGTTGAAGACAAGAGGTACACAATGATATAAGTGGCAGGACAACAGAAAGACATGGACAAACAGCAGTCCGAGAGAATGTACTACCAAAGAGCAAGAATGTGTTTGAGGTCCATTGCAGCCAACTTTCATCGTGGAGATGGCATTTATTTGGTTGACTGATATAAGCATTCAGGCATCCCAACATACGCATATAATCAAATATGCAGTCATGCTCAAACTTAAGAAATAAAAAAAACATAACTAAAGGACCATTTTCATGTCTTCAGTGCACCTGGCAAATGATGGTAAATCCTTATTTTTAAAGACTGATCGGCATCTGATGAGTGATGTGGTCAACATCACACTGGCCATATTTTACGCGAGAACATATAAATATATATTTAACAAGTGCAAAACTATCAACATATAAATAAATTTACAAGTGCAAAAACTTTTACGCGTGGATATGGTCAAAACTTTTACGCGAAAACATATATATATATTTAAGTGCATTTTTACGCGAGAACATATAATATATATTTAACAAGTGCAAAACTTCAACAAGTTTTTTTTTTTTTTTTTTTTTTTTTTTTTTTTTTTTTTTTTTTTTGTAAAAGAATGTATAATATAACAGGTCCATAAAGGCTAACCTGGGGAATAAATGCCTCCAGAAGTTGGATGTGTCGGCCGAAAGGCGCAAAAATTACAGCCATGGTGTAAATGGGCACAACGCATTTTTACATCTTTAGATGAATGCAGAAGAAGATGACGAAGATATGACAGCTGGGACACAAGGCTTTATATGCCATGCGTTGGGGCTGAAAGAGGTTTAAGAAAATGTCAGTGAAATAGAAACACTGGTGCAAGCCAAACTTTAAAAGTAGGTGAGTGAATTACAAAGACAGTGAAGTTCATACCAGAGACAACACTGTAGATACAGATAATCTATTTCATGCAAAAAAAAAAAAAAAAGAAGTCTGTGAAATATTTAAGAAAAACTCACCCCATATTTTGTGACCAACTGCTTACTGACATAGTGAAAAATGTGTTGAATATGCTCAACACTCTGCAACGTGAAAGAAGACCAATTATTTACATGATAAATATATTTGCATGAAATCACTTGAACATATTTGGCTTCACCTCTGTTTAAATTAATGTGCACATGCTCTTTAAAAAAAGACAAAACAGAATTGGAGATGTGTCCTCAGGATGGACTAATATGCCTTTAACAGGAATACAGACAGTTGACTAAACGAAAAGAAAAAAAAAAATATATATATATATATATATATATATATATATATATATATATGTGTGTGTGTGTGTGTGTGTGTGTGTGTGTGTGTGTGTGTGTGTGTGTGTGTATAAAATAAGCCTGGTGTGTGTGTGTGTGTGTGTATATATATATATTTATGCATCTACTTTTTAGTGCATGTCAAAAAGTAAGGCAGCCATCTAACTGTCACTATGACATCACCATGTTCATCTGCACTGTGATATCACATAATTAACCCTCTTGACATCCTTAACAACAATACTAACAGGTTACAAGACAATGGCATGGTTGTTGTAACTTCTATCACACTTTTAATGTTTTTATTTGAAGGTCCCTCATGGAAATTTGTGTGCATGCTTGTATGGGTGGGTGTATGTGTATGCAAGGGGGATGAAGAGGTATACAGCAGGAAAGTCACATCCAAGCAACTCATACATCTAGTGCAATATATGATTGCTCAAACACCTTTCTTTGAGAATAATTTATTGTTTTGTTGGAAATCAATACTACTAATAATTACTAACAGATTCTCATTGGGAAGCATAAAAATTGTATTTTAAAAAAAATACATAAATGATAAATAAGTTTTAGAAAGATGTAGCAGTAAAGGTCTGCAAGATGTGGTCACGCCTGGCACAGCAGCCAGCAGTGCTGGGGGCAGCTAGCTCTCCTAGGAGAGTGAAAAGCGAAAATTAGTAGCCTGCTGCTGTCTCATGAGAACAAGCCAACCCCACCTCCCCATGGTGCAGACTGGAAACTGTATCCATGAGGATACAGGCTAAGAAGGAAATGGCACCTGGAGAAAAGTGGGCCCCACCATGGTTGAAATGCTGCCTGAAACGCACCCTGCTGTTGACAAATAGATCAGATATCACACCAGCTCGGTCATCGCCCAGGTTACAAAGGACCGTGCCAACCATCCCAGAACAGACCAGACGCAAACATTTAGCTACCGATCATCATGAGAGGAAGTGTATACATGAAAGAAACAGAACAGCTTTATGCCAAGGCCAGTCAGCGCTGCACGCTGACGGACAAATAGGGAGCTCATTTCAAACAACAGTAGGAGTCTGTCAGGGCTGCCTCCTCTCTCCAACACTGTTTAGTATCTTCTTAGAAAGAATTACGTATTACGCCCTAGAATAACATCATGAAACAGTATAGGAGGTGAAACTTCTACAAACAATGCAGATGATATCAACCGGGAAAGAAACAAGAGCTAGTCAAGCTTGTAAATCTGCTCGATGAAACATCAACCAAGTATGGCTTGGAAATAAAAACAGAAAAAAAACAAAAGTAATGACTAATAATCCAGCTGGTATAACTTCACCAATCTTTGTTAAAGGCAACAAATTAGAATTAGTCGATGATTTGAAATATTTAGGATCCATTTTAAGCGACCTGGGGTCAAGACCAAAAATCATGTCTAGGATTGCCCAGACAATATCAGTCCTTGCCAAGCAGAAAATATCATGGAGATCCAAAAACATTTCATGCAAAATTAAGATTTGATTGCTCAGAGCACTAGTTATTACTACATTTACATATGGCTGTGAAACGTGGACCTTAAAAGCTGAACTCGATGATACAAGCACCAGAAATGTGATGTTTTGGAAAAATTCTTGGCATATCATACAGAGACCACATTACAAAGGAAGAAGTTCACCATATAATTATACAGGACATTGGCTACTATAAACCTCTTTTAACTACAGTGAAAAGTCGAAAAATGCAATGGTATGAACATGTAATTTAAAGAAAATTTTAAATTTAAAGAAAACGAAAATAATGTCCACAGATAAAACTGGCTGTCACCCAAAAATAACAATAAATGATGAAGAAATTGAAAATGTCACAAACTTTGAATATCTAGGCTCTATAATAAACAACAATGGAGACTTCGACAGAAATTAAAAGGAGGATGGCCATAGCAATGCAAAGATTGAACTGCCTTAAAAGTCTATGGTTAAGCACCAGCAAGGAGATAAAAATTAGAATTTTGAGAGCATGCATGTTCCCTGTGGCTACATACGGATGTGAGTCGTGGACTATCTCTCAGTCCTTAAGAAGGAGAATAGGGGCTTTTGAGCTGAAATGCTACAGAAAGATTCTCAGAATATCTTGGACAAAGAAGATGAGAAATATTGACATCTTGAAAGATCTAAACATCAAGGAAGATTGGCTAATAAACAGCATCCTTTCTCGAAAGCTGAAATATTTTGGTCATATCAAGCGCCACGACGGATTGGAAAAAATTATAGCAGAAGGCATGGTACCAGGAAGGAGGGGCAGAGACCGACCGACACGAAGATGGGCACAGGATATAAGTGACTCCTTGAGTGTGAAAGTTCATGAGGCGGGAGAACTGGCAAGAGACCGAGTTTCTTACAGGCAGACTGATGAGAGCGACGTTCTGCAAAGTACCTGCTACATGATGATGATGATGATGAAGAACATGTAATAAGATCTAACAGCCTCTCAAAAACAATACTGCAGGGTTCAGTAGAGGGAAAGACGAGAAGAGGCTAGACCTGGTTACTGAACCTGATTGACTGGACAGGCCTCAGGCATGCAACCATCAAGTCCATTGCAGCTGACCACCAAAGGTGGAGAGAGATGATCAGTCAATAAAAACTGGTGACCCAACGACATGTAGTGTTATGGGATCACGATGATGATGAGCAGATAAAAATGAGGGATGGTGTACATTTTTCTTTTAAATTATGATTGGCCACTGAGTTAACCGTATGTCTTGATTCCTCTCTAGGAAAGAAAAAAAAATTGGTTGACACATTTCATTTCTGGACAGCTTTTTTTGACTTTGCTCTGTAAATATTTTGCTTTTCTCCGTTCATGAGATTCTGTCTTCTCGTATAGTGGATCTCCAAGATCAAAACATTGCAAGAACCACATGCTCAAGGCTGAGCCAAAGCCTCATTAGTGTATGGCTCACAGCCATAATTTTCTTGTCTAGACCACTGTTTTATTATATCAAACCAGATATGGCACATGTATTGGACAAAATATTTTTGTTTTGGAAACTGACACAGTTTGGCCATATCAAGTGTGACAGTGGATTGGAAAGAATTGTAGCAGTGAGCACGGTACCAGGAATTAGGAGCAGGCGCCAACAACCACAAAGATGGGCTCAGGATAAATAAGACACCCTGGGTAGGAATGTGCAAGAAGTGAGAAATGGAGCTTCTTTCAGACGGGCTGTGATGTAAAGGACCAGATACATGATGATGATGATTACAGAAACCATATGACTTTTAAGGTTGTGATTCTGATATATTTAAAGCTGTGATTTATAATAGATTTTTTTTTAAACCTGAAATTATCTTTCATAACCTTTTTATTATACAGTATTTAAATACTTCAGGATCAATAACTGTACGTCAATTTATTTCATCAATAATTTGGCAGCTTTCTTTAATAGTGCATTTATGTTAGCATTTTAGCTGGTGCATGAAATCTTCTTCCACTTTCTGAATCTGTCTCAGTGAATTCTCTGTGTGGGTACTCAGGTCTCACTTTGAAGGGGGAGGAGGAAATAACTATACCAACTGCTCCTTTTGCAAGTATGATGTAGAAAGTGTCTAATTAAGGATGTGCTGAAATCAAATGTGCTGGGCAAAATGTGCAGATATTGCAGCCCAGCGGTAAACCAAAACAATACTCCAACCATCTATGTTAAAAGAAAATGCGGAAGAAGAAAAAGAAAAAGAACTCTCAATGAATCAGGTTACAAGCATGAGTGTAGCTTTGTATCTCAAATCTTTGATACTGCCAGATCATCCATTGCCATACTGCTTTTGTGATTGAAGTGAAAGCACTGCTGGCTTTGTTAACAATTCTACAATGCTGAGAACAGCTGTACATTCCATTCCTCTGTCTGAAGTTGATCAAACAGGTAGGCAGATATTCCCATCCAGGATTTTAGTCTGCATGGAAAACACCTCAAGGATGAGAACCAAACAGAAACAAATCTCAGGAATACATACAAATCTCAGGAACACATACAAATCTCAGGAACACATACAAATCTCAGGAACACATACAAATCTCAGGAACACAAATTTCAGGAATGAATACAAATCTCAGGAACACATACAAATCTCAGGAACACATTCAAATCTCAGGAAAGCATACAAATCTCAGGAACACATACAAATCTCAGGAACGCATACAAATCTCAGGAACACATTCAAATCTCAGGAAAGCATACAAATTTAGAAATGCATTCAAATCTCAGGAAAGCATACAAATATCAGGAAAGCATCCAAATCTCAGGAACACATACAAATCTCAGGAACACATACAAATCTCAGGAACACATACAAATCTCAGGAACACACACAAATCTCAGGAACACATACAAATCTCAGAAATGAATACAAATCTCAGGAACGCATACAAATATCAGAAACGAACACAAATCTCAGGAACACAAATCTGAGGAATGCATACAAATCTCAGAAACGAATACAAATCTCAGGAACACAAATCTCAGGAACACAAATCTCAGGAATAGATACAAATCTCAGGAATGCATTCAAATCTCAGGAAAGCATACAAATCTCAAGAACGCATACAAATCTCAGGAAAGCATACAAATCTCAGGAACGCATACAAATCTCAGGAAAGCATACAAATCTCAGGAACGCATTCAAATCTCAGGAACGCATTTAAATCTCAGGAACACAAATCTCAGTCAAGAATACAAATCTCAGGAATGCATACAAATCTCAGGATCGCATTTAAATCTCAGGAATGCATTCAAATCTCAGGAACGCATACAAATCTCAGGAAAGCATTCAAATCTCAGGAACGCATACAAATCTTAGAAATGAATACAAATCTCAGGAACACATACAAATCTCAGGAACGAATACAAATCTCAGGAACGCATACAAATCTCAGGATCGCATACAAATCTCAGGAACGCATACAAATCTCAGGAAAGCATACAAATCTCAGGAAAGCATACAAATCTCAGGAAAGCATACAAGTCTCAAGAACACATACAAATCTCAGGAACACAAACAAATATTAGGAACACATACAAATCTAACGAACACATACAAATCTCAGGAACGCATACAAATCTCAGGAACGCATACAAATCTCAGGAACACATATAAATCTCAGGAACGCATACAAATCTCAGGAACACATTCAAATCTCAGGAAAGCATACAAATCTCAGGAAAACATACAAATCTCAGGAACACATACAAATCTCAGGATCGCATACAAATCTTAGGAATGCATTCAAATCTCAGGAAAGAATACAAATCTCAGGAACGCATTCAAATTTCAGGAACACATACAAATCTCAGGAACGCAAACAAATCTCAGGAATGCATACAAACCTCAGGAACGCATTCAAATCTCAGGAACACATACAAATCTCAGGAACGCATACAAGGCTCAGGAATGCATTCAAATCTCAGGAACGCATACAAATCTCAGGAATGCATACAAATCTCAGGAACGCATACAAATCTCAGGAAAGCATAAAAATCTCAGGAATGCATACAAATCTCAGGAACGCATTCAAATCTCAGGAACACAAATCTCAGAAACAAATACAAATCTCAGGAACACAAATCTCAGGAACACAAATCTCAGGAATGCATACAGATCTCAGGAACACAAATCTCAGGGATGAATACAAATCTCAGGAACACATACAAATCTCAGGAATGCATATAAATCTCAGGAATGCATACAAATCTCAGGAATGCATTCAAATCTCAGGAACACAAATCTCAGAAACAAATACAAATCTCAGGAACACAAATCCCAGGAACACATACAAGTCTCAGGAACACAAATCTCAGGGATGCATACAAATCTCAGGAACACTTACAAATCTCAGGAATGCATATAAATCTCAGGAATGCATACAAATCTCTTATATTTCTGTCACCCAGTGGCTAGTTACATAGTCTGTAGTCTGGACCGGGCTGGGAATGTAAAGTTGAGTAACCACATGTGTTTATATATACTGCCACAGTTGTCGATAATAAGGAACTGGACCTCTGTACATATTTAACTGAAATTCATTCACAGCATCTTTTGTAAAAAAAATTTCAAAGTTTGGAGACAGTGGTGTCCACCCCCCTTCTTCAGGATCAATATTTGTGGTTTCACAGACTGGTCAGACGGTGTCCATAGCCTAAAATGTATGGCTATGGAGCTGATTTTTAAAAAAAATTTAACTGAAGCAAGTGATTTACCTTATCTGTGGGCATATTAATTTCAGGCACCAGCAGAAACTCTTTAATACAGATCACCTTCCCAGATGTGGACTTTCCACTTTCCAGTATGGTTACCATAGGGATTGGCATGCGGAGATCATTTTCAGATTCCTGAAAAAACAAGTTTAAAATGTATACATAAAAAAGTAAAGTAAAGATCCCTTTACACGCCCTTAGGTGCATCGGGCATATGGGAAGAGTACCCATATTTTTACAGACCAATCGGCACTCGGTGGGTAATGTGGTCAGCATTATGCTGAAAATGTATACATACATATGTGTATAAATGCAATCTACGAACATTGTAAATTGCAGTAATAATTTTTTTATGACTAATACGCTCCTCTGTATTTGTATCTGTCAATGAGAAAATTTGGAAAAGACAATGGCATTGGAGAAAACACATTTTGGAGAAAAAAACTGATAATAATACAACCAGCACATGCTTGCAATGAAACCCTCAAGGTTTAAGAAAGAAATTGAGGGAAATAGACACATGGGAAAAGACAAGTAGAGATAAGGATAATATTAGGGCTGTACCGAATATTCGCTTCGTATTCGCTTCGGGACCGAATAGTGGACCGAATAACTATTCGTATTCAGCCGAATAGTTGTGGTCGGGCTGAATACGAATAGTGGTTACCTTTACCCGTTTGCGATGGACAGAAAAAACTTTCTCATTAACACAAAAGTTGCTGTTGCCTAAGTCTGTCGTAGCGGGGGAAACTGTGACCCGGTTGCGTGGTACCGCAGTTGGCAAGGTCTTTGCCTTCTGACGTGACCCAGGCATTACAGCAGAGGTTCTAAGACTGGGTGCGTATGCCAGGGGTGCAGCGGCGAAAATCAAGAAAAGTCTGCTATAAATTGTGACATTAGTAAAGAAGGCATGAAGATACTTAAAACTTAAAATTTAAATTGTATTTCCTCGCCACTGTCGAAAAGAGGACAGGCTACAGGCAATAACTGCATTTTATAAAATGAAGAACATCTTATGAAATATATCTTTGTCATTGAAGGTTAAAAAAAGAACTCTTGTTTGCTATTTACATCAAGTTTTAACAAATGGTTGTGAGTCCTGGACAATCGGTAGGCAGGCCAAACAATTTCTTGAGACCTCAGAGATGTGGTTTTACAGAACATTGCTTAAAATACCTTGAACAGCCAAAAAAAAAGCAACCAAAAGGTTTTGAAAGAGGCGGGAGCCCGAAGACAACTAATCACAGACACCATTGGAGACAATCATCATTTTTCAGCCATGTTATGAGGAGAGGAAAAATGGAACATGTTGTGACCACTGGAAGTATCTATGGAAGGAGGGATAGAGGAAGACAATGAGAGAAGACTCTTGACAGTCTTGTAGCATGGCATGAAGGTGTGTCAGCAATAATATAATATATACCGCAGGAGATCGCAGATTGTGGCGAGGCATAATCGCCCACGTCAGTCGGCAAGGCCCCTGATGATGATGATACACTATTCGTATTTGGCCAAATAGTTGGTCCCACTATTCGTATTCGGCCGAATAGTGAAAATCACTATTCGGTACAGCTCTAGATAATACTGTGAAGAAATGGGGTAAGCTGCAGCAAATGGCAACAGATAAGGTGACTTGTTGAGGGTTGTTTGAGGGCCTGTACTCCAATAGGGGATAAAGGGCAGAGGGAGTATAGGAAGAGAAGGAAAAACAAGGAAAGGAGGTGGAGGGAGAATAATATGAGAAGATTAAGAAGATCTATAAAAAGGGCAGGAAAAAAGGCACAAAGGTTGGCAAGGAAACAGCTGTAGAAATATGCCTTAACAAGTGTACAAAGATCCCCAATAACTTACTAGATCATAGATGATGAGATAAAACAAGATGACGATGCACACAGGTAACAATGAACTTTTCAACCCTTTCACCCTATTGACCTATAAAAAAACAAATCCAAGTTCCCATACTTTCCATTTTTCAGTTTTTCATTAAAAAAATCCTTTATAAAACAATCATTCTACCCTAAGATGAACAGTCATTCTATACGCCACCCCAAAAAAGTGCAAAACATAAATGTATCGTCCAAATCATGAACAAATATAATAGAGAGTAAGGAAGGTAATCAATAAAAGCAAATGAAGCATAGAATCAACTAGCTTACATTTCCTGGTGCCTGCATACTAATTATAGGGTGACACTTATTTGACCCCTGTGACCCAGCTGCCCGGTAACCACTTGTAGCCAATGTGACAATATGATGCAGAAATCTACATAAATAGTCATTTTACAAATAAAGCCCCCCCCCCCCCCCCCCCCCCCCTTTTCCCCCAGGGCTTTTTTTTTTTTATTTGGTCACCCCAACCTACATCGAACATTTGCTAAGACACAGATGCAGTGAATTCTGCTAGCTAGACATCTCATGACCTTGTCTCTTATAGTGTGTCACAAAAGTGAGGTTTTTTTTTTAATAGGCAAAGGTACCAACCAGAAGTTTTTGTTTTGTGGCAAAAGAGTTAACTAAGCATTAACTACTTCCCATGCTGACAGTCACTAAACACAGCCAGGAATATTCTCAGACTTACATTTTGCTGTGCTAAGTGTGCAATGTGCTGATAAACGGGAATACCCTTAGAGGTGGCCGCACAGACACACACAGCTTGGCTCACTGCTGCAGCTGCTTCACAACCCTCGGGAAAGGTCTCTAGGGGCCTGTCAACCATCAGTGCTAATACAACATTTGGCTTGTCATTTTTAACTCTGCAAATATTTTGAAAGAATGCATATATTATCTTAACAAACAGTTTACACACTCTCTAAATTAGAAGTCACAAAAGACATGCCTAAGCAACTATAAACATTTCACTGTGTGTGAATCATTCATTCATTCATTATCCTGTTGCGCCACTGTACGTGACAGAAGGCTCACAGTAAATTCCTCAATTCTGTTCTACTCTGTGTAATAACTCTGACATCATGGATGGAATCCAGTCCAGTACCTTTTGGCTTCTCTCATCGACATTCACCTTAAAGTTTCTATTGACAGTCCTCATTTCCCTGATCCTTTTATTTCCCATTTCAGTACCTGCTTGTCTCTTCTTAGAATGTATCCAATACAACACCACTGTTGTGAAAAATACCATATAATAATAATCATCATGTGCCCTTCCGGCAAGCATAGGCAGTTATGGTTCACTATCTCAAAGGATCATCAGAATTAGGGATAATGTCTATGTTCTTGTTCTACCTATGCCATGTAGCCAAGCTATCCAAATGTCTTTCTATTGCTCTTTTCAGTAATATATAAGCTAAATGCAAAAACTAGACTTTTAAATCCTTGGCACTTGCTTGGGATACTCAGAACCCAGCTAGGAGCCTTAATATGACTGCCCTATATAAGGACCCCCCCCCCCCCCCCCCCCCCCCCCCCCCACCCCAACAGGAGAAGACTGACAGCCAAATATTGAGTGAGGCGTCAAGAATGGACAAAAGACACGGTAACTCAGGAAGAATATCACAATACAGAATACGATGGAAAACAACCCAAACATAATAGACAGTCATAATCAAGACACAGGAAGGACAGCCAGGAAGACGGACACACAAAAGGGATCCCACACTAGGACCAAAGGGAGAACCCAGGCATTTTCAAAAAGGACAATATACAATTAGGAACAATAAGCCATTACCATTGACACAACAAACAATTTAAGCCACTGAAATTGGTGCCATTAAAAAAAAAACACCACAATTATAACCAAATCTGTCTTCAGCAGGGCTGAATGTGGTAAACATTTTATTATTTTTTTCTTAAAGAACGAGTGAATGAACTGAAGGTTAACAGAAAATCAGAAGGTATCCATGCTGCCAAAAACAAATACAAAATATTTGCAAGATTACATAAGAAATGTGTGTAGACAGATTTTAAATATTACATGTAAACATTGGATGCCTGTATATCTATCTCTTAGCAAGATCTGACCAAATGTGAGAAGTATAACTGCACATATCATGTAGACTCCTAAACCTAAGGAATAGCCAATCCTACCTGGTGTCTTGCTTGAAATGAAATGTTTTCTCTAGTTTTAGAAGAAGCACAACTTCTAATTATATAATAATATAGCTAGAAAGTCTTTGTACTGGAACCCACAGTTCAAAAGAAATAAAAGAATATTTTTAAAAAGTGGCAAAAATATATATAAAGGAAAAGAGGAAGGGGGGGAGGGGGGGGTGGGACTGACCCAGTGCCCCCTAATATGTTGTCAAATTTGATTTACTGGAAGAAGGAGCTAGTTGTGTTGAGCAGAAAGACTCAGAAATTGCAGCCTACCTGTAAACCACAACACAACATGTCAATCATCCTGTTAAGGAGGGCAAACACAGAAGCAACAGAAGGAGAAGAAGAGGAGGAGGAGGGACAGCAATAAACGAGGAGAAGGACAACAATGAATGAGGAGGAGAAGAAGAAGAGAATGATGAAGAAAATAAGAAGAAAAAAGAGGAGAAAAAGACTATGAACATCAGAAGAAGAAGTTAAGAAGGTAGAAAAAAACATGTTGAACTATATGGGCCAATTATCCTTCTCCACAGCTTGCAATCCTGAACAGCATGTGCCAGTTGGTGTGCTGAGACCCTTCAATGGCACGACAATAAAACATTTATAACTCACTGTCAATTTTTCAGAGGGACATACTTTGGAGGATTAATCTTCTTTCTGTCATCATCTAAAGGATGGGCTTGTGTCCCTTTTCTGTCAGTCGGGATAGCTGTGGGTCTTCTATCATAATTTGGATGCATGACCACATCAAGTTTCTTCTGAAGATTCACAACAGTTCTGGCAACAACAAAATCACAACACGCTTCAGCAAAGTTTAGTAAAAAAAAAAAAAACAATTACAAATGTCTGAAAACAAGGTTTTCTAAGAAATCTGAAAGCACATATTTGCTGGTTTTGACAAATAAATTGTTTTCTTGTAAATGTATTCTAAACTCAAGATATATCTAATCGACAGCTTTTGTGCTTCTTCTTGTTCTAGTCTGTTTTATATGGAAAGCATATAATGATATGGCAGGTTTTTGTGGAACCCTGCTTGCCCTCACCATGATTCCACCAGAAAGTTTCTCAGTCCTTCGTCAATTCCCGAGGTTCCACACACTAATTCGTTGATAATTTTGAATGACTTGTCTCCAAAATTAGGTGGGCTGACTCCTGCTCCTCCTTCCATTTTTGCCTTATCTATCTACTACAAAAACATTAAAAGTACTGTTTTGTTTTGTCTTTCTAGTACTTTTCCTGTAAATCTAAATTCCCCACATCCCATGTGGATTTTGGGGCTCCATTGGGTGGGGCCTCCAAAAAAAATCTCAATTGCCCCCCCCCCACCCCCCCACCAACAAGCATGTCACAAAAGCTGACTAATCAGGTGTGTTTCCTTTGAAGTCAGAGTGCATCTGCCTGAGAGGCAAGGAACCAACAGACTGCATTCAAATAAGCCAGATCTGTAAAACATGTGCATCCAAAATTCAAGTTCTGGAACAAGACCAAAGTTCAGAATAGGAAGAACAACCAGAACTTTTTGCTGGAGTGTACAGCTGGTGAATGCGAAGAAGAAGAACTCCCTCGGATATTACATCTATCTATCATTTCCGTTTTCCATAACTACCAGTCTCATTTCTCTTCTTTTCGCTTCTTCGAGCAAAATTTTAACCACGCTTCCCGAGCCTGTCGCAATTTAGGGGAATACATTTAACCAGATGGATCCCAACTGACCTGGCGAGCCACAGCACTGTTAGCCTAAGACCTCCCTGCTTAGAGGTGGGGTTGGCTTGTGTCCTGCGGGTCGTTGGCAGGCTACTAAGTGTTGCTTTCCACCCTTCAAAGAAGGGCTAGCCAGCTGCAACACTTATGACTTGCAGTTCCCGGCACATGGGCATACCCCATGCTTGCATGCATCTTTATATGTAGTAAAGGCCAACCCTGAGATTTTCTATCTTAAATTCACCACAGAAGATGACCTTATGGATTCAACCACCCTGGATCTTCTGAGTGTGTCCTTGCTCTCTGATCCTTTGAAGACTGAGCATTAACAAATCTAAAGATATGCCTGAAAGACTATAGAGAGGGTTAAAAAAAAAAGGCCTGGGACTAAATGAATTAAATAGGCGTAAACTATATACCGGATAAGAAACAATATGTAAACGCCTTATTTCTTAGAACTGTATATTTTACTCTATTACCAGCAACATAGAGAGGGGTTACCTACTGCCTGGGCAACAGCCCGCATTTCAATTCTACATGCCCAGGCCTGTGCCCTGGAGAGGTAGCTCCAGTGTCTTTTAACAGCTTTGACACAACACAGGAAGCAGCAGTTACCTGTGCTCAACTGGCATACAGCAAGTCACCAGAGGTTGTTTCCAACCATGGGGGAAATCATTGTAATCTCACCGGACAGCACATGTTATTCCCAAAACCAGCAGGACAACTACATGGTCTCCAGGGACTGATGGTCACCTACTAATACTGTTACTAACATTTTACTCACAAAATTTCCGTGTCTATTTTTTCTTGTGCTGAAGGATCCAATCCATCCACTTTATTGCTGAGTTCTGAGTTTATCAATATAATTCCTGCTTTCACAGATTTAGTGATTAGTTTTTCTGTCTGTTCTTGATCTTCAGAATTAATTTTGATGTTTGCCCTTGAAACTGTGGTTGAACTGATGTACTGTGGATAAGAGGTGTAGACTTTCAATATTACAAGTTTTCTTATCAGTTTTTTCATCATATTTTATTAGTGTTGCATAGAGCTGAAACACAGAGACCAAATAAAACAGTTACTAATAAACTACAAACATTCATTAACTCATGCTTGCACAGAACAGTGGGAATTAAATGGTAATGGGGGGGGGGGGGGGGAGGGCAGGAGAAAAATAAGGAGGACTATACAACAGCTATTTCTCATCAACCTCATCATGTATTCTGCCAATAAGCATAGCCTGTCATGTTTCACAACCTCACACGATCACCGGAATCTCAAATCAGGTCAGTGCTCTTGTCCCACCCCCATCCGTATGGCTATTGTAATTTTTACTGAATTTGCTTTGGCCATCATCCCCTCTTCTGCAATACAAGAGAAGTCACATGGCTTTCATAAATAAACTGACCTCCATGTGTTTTTTTCTGAACAATGTTCCTCAGAGAACAATACAACACAGAAATAATGAAAAAAGTAAGCAGTAATTGTTCAAAAAAAATGTATTTTTTCTCCTGTCTCCCAATGGAACATAGGCCCCTCAACCAGCTGACACCAATTCCTGTCATATGAAATTCCCTCTGTAGCTCCTTTCTTCAAGTTTTTTTTTGTTTTTTTTTTGGTTGGTCTGCTTTTATTTCTTTGTTCCAAAGGGGTCCCAGAGCAAAGACATTCTAGCTGTTTTGTTTTCAGATTTTCTCAGCCTGTGACCTACTCATCGTTTTTTCACCTCTTGACCAACTGGAATTTGCTTTGTTTTTTCCCAAAGCTCCAAAGTGATTCAATCATTAATTGCCTCTATTCTGCGCAGGCACCAGTTAATGTATGTTTGTAGTTTATTAGGAACTGTTTTAGTGGTTCTATATGTTTCCACTCCTTACAACACTACTGATTTAACATTAGAGTTAAAGATTTTAAAATCTAGTGTTAGCTTTAATTTCCTTTCTCTTCCATAAACTTCCTAGTGTTAAGAAATCTTCCCTTGCCTTTTGTATTCATATTTTAACATCTGTCAGTTTAACGATCTTTATCTATAGACCACTGCCTTAACAGGTGTATGACTCGATATCTTGGAGTGGGATATCACCAAGAGAAACTGGAATACTGTTTGCCTGGTTTATTCTCATTATCTTTGACTTTTCTCTATGGTAATCTGGTAATCTAGTAATCCTAGTTTCAGCTTCATAGCAAACGGGTCACCCCACAGATGCTCTGCTCCTGTGCCAACGAAAAACAAACGCAGCTCACAGTGTCATGCCATGCACTCAACTCAGAAGCTGGGCGACAAAACTACAGTTTATAGATATTTAGCCTAAGTGCAGTGATCCCTCATCAAGAAAAACTTAACAATAAATTATATACAAAGTTATTCACATATAAACATACCTTTTTGAGATTATTTACAGTGCAGTATACGTCAGTTTGAATGGTCCAGAAACCACAGCTGTCCAGAACTGGTTTTGCTGTTAACTTTAATATTAAACCATTGAAAATGAAGATTAGATAGATTTAGAACAATTAATCATATCTGTCAGGAGATACAGTGAACATTTTAAAAATCTGCTAATTCAAAAGTAACAGTAATAAAAATAATGTCTTTGTACAAAACTGCATGTCAACCAAAATTGACAATTAAGAAAGAGGAAATTGCCATAAACTTTCAACTCTATCAGTCCCAGACAGTTGTTTTATGAACAAACTCTTTTTTTAGTGAGTAATTTATTTCCTAATGCAGACAGCTGTTGCTATTGCTTATTCTATCACTGAAAATTGTTACATTATTCACCTTTCACCCATTTACTTCAAATACTTATGAAGCCTAATATTATCAGCTGGCGAAACAGAAGATAAGATTGATAACAAATGTAACAAATCAAACTAACTCATTGGACAAATGGCACCAATACTAAGAAACAACCATCTATCAGTAGAAACCTAAAGAGCACTCTATAACACAATCTTTTGCCAACCCTGTGTTACCAATGCCAGACCTGGACAATGACAGAAAAAGAGAAAAGGAAAATTACAAATGAAATTAACTTTTTGCGAAGGGGTCTCAACATAACATGAAGATATAAGATCAGAAACGATAAAATCAGAAGGAAAATGGGGGTAACAGCTGCTCTGGATTTAATAGAAAATAATAAGTGAAATGGTTTGGCCATATAACGTGGATGTCAACAAACAGTATACCACAGCAAGCAATGATGTACAGACCAGGCAGGAAGCGAAGAAGAGGTTGACTATGCAAGCGATGGATAGAAGGAATTACAAGGACCCTGGGAATCCCCCTTTACAAAGCATTTAAATAGGCTCTTTTCCATAAATTATACTTTACCTCGACACCGCAAGGTACAAGAGGATCAAGATGAGATAAGACCCAGATATATGTGGTTTTAAGCAGTAACAGCACTGAGCAGAGAGAAAGAATGTACTAGACAACTAGTAAACACATGGTGCACTTCCTTGTGTTGAAAAAGTAAATACTTTGGCTCTATAATTACTAGAAAAAGTCAGAAAATAAAAAGCCATAGTAATGCTAAGATTGGGGAGTCGTCGTGGCCCAGCGGCAAGATGCTCATCGCTGATCAGAAGGTCGTGGATTTGTTTCCTGGAGGAGCCTGACTTTGGCCTTGGCTCCCAGCTTGACTCAGCCTTGAGTGGGTACCGGGTGCAGTCTCGGGAGGTAAAGGAAGCCCTCGTGATGCTGACCACATCACCCATCTTGTGCCGAGGTCTATAAAAATATAGGTCTAGCCCTATATGCCCTATACGCCTAATGGCGTGGAAAAGAGTCCTTTATTTTTTTTTTTATGTTAAGATTAAACAGCATTAACAGCCCATAGAACAATACCAGCCAAAATACAGAGGTAAAAATATTGACAGATACATTTTTCTTGTAGCAATGGATGTGAGTCATGGACCGTTTAATTTTTATTATTATTATTAAAGCATAAAATTAGAGCATAATAGCTCAAATGTATCACACAAAAATTCTTAGATTATTTGTTTAAATGTAAAGAAAAAAAGAAACAACTTTGTTTAATTAAAAAAGAAAGAAATATATCTGAACCAGCAGATTTCAACATCACAACTTAAACTGACTCATAAGTAGCAACATGTCAAGGGACCTGAAATGCTTTGATCATATTAAATGCAACAGTGGTTTAGAAAGAACTGTAACAGAAGTCAGATGTGAGAACAAAAATATGTAGGGGTTGGATTGGCTTTTTACCCCACCAGGACATCACACAAGCGATAAACACCCGATGACACAAAGTGCCACCATGCGGATGAGGATCACTGTGGAGAGGTCCCAGAAACCGCGTTCAGACATTTGGCCATAATTATGACCTGCCTATATTGCGGCCCCTGGCAAAAGCCAGAGTGGGGCTTCAAATAACAAAAAATAACGTCCTAAGAAGGACGTAAGGAATAATATGTAGGGGTCGAGCAGCATGAAGGTGGATGTAAGACACAGTGGTCACCATTAGGAATATGAATATAAAAGAGGCAGGAGAATTACCAAGGAATTTTTACAGGTTATGATGGGAATGATCTTCTGCAAAGGACCCTGTCATATGGATGATAGACAATGATGATCCGTCTTAAGATTACAATAGAAGATCCAAACACACTATTTATTTTCCCTAACATAGTATGTTCACTTCTTATTTCTAATTATGCCCCTTGTTTTGAATGAGTGGAAGAGTTTGGAGCCTTAGCAAGTACTACAGTGCAGAACGCTTAAGCTGATCTCAGATGTGGCAAATTTCTGTTGTAAAGAAACGTGTAGCAAACTATTCTTGTAGAATTTCCCAGAACAATTCAAGAGCACAGCATTTCAGTCACAGTATTTTATTTTCTATTCACCTATCTTAAGAGGAAAAAACACATTAACTCAAATTTCCAGTACTTTTTTAAATGACTAAGAAAGTTTCTCTATTCCCAAAGTCACATTAGCGTGATTCACTATATTATATGTCTTATTTTAAATAATTCTGCCTTTGTTTATACTTTAACTCCGTTGGTTCTAGAAAGTTACTTCTTTAAATTATTTTTGCCTAGAGTTTTTTTTTTTTTTTAAAATACTAAAATAGCAATTGCCAGCAATAAAGTTTTCTCTAGAGACTTGCTAGTCGGCAATAGTTTTTGAAAAATGTTGGTGATGCATTAATAGATCAATAAGTGACGAAAGTGGGTTGAAGACCACATTTCTGTGCCCTGAAGCTATTAGGTATATGGTGCTAGTCCATTATTTGTTTGCACCAATCATTTTGTCAATATTACACTACCAACCTTTACTTTCCAGAACAATTGCTCATACACATTCCAAGGCTATGTGGTTTCTGAGACATATGCTGCAAATATCATAGTTAGCCAGAGCAACAAACAATGACTGCCTGGAAATGACTAATGAGATCAGAAAACTACATACACACAATGATAAGAAAGAGGCAGTCTGTGAAGAGACATGAGCGCCAATGCTGCCTGGAAGTCCACGTGATGATGATGATTTCAAGGTTGGGTCAACATGAGATTCCTATTGGATAGGAATTCAAACCTATCACCACCAGGCCAACAAGCAAACATGCTTGCTGCTGTGTTATGACGTATCCTGAAGGATCAATGTTGATTTGTTCTTTCTTTCTTTCTTTTTTTTTTCTAATACCATGTGTTAAAACAGTAATGATAATTTTAAAAACCTAAAAATAAATGTAAAATTGAATACCTTACCTGGTTTAAGGTAGCTGGTTTACAAAACTGGCCAAAATAGTTGACCTGAGGTGATAATGAATGAAGTCAACATTACATGTTCACCCTGAATATGTGAAAATGTCAATGAAAATGTCTTTCAGGAAACATATGTGTGAACCATATACTTATTTCCTAAGTCTCATTTCTGCTCCAAATTTCTTGGACAGCAAAAATAGGTAATACTGATGATTTGAAAGTTAAAGCCCAAAAGACAACTTATCACAAACATCAGAAAGAGACAGTCATTTTTTTTTTTAGGTTGATGATGTGAGAAGAAAAAACATGACAATGTTGTGACCATTTGAAATGTGTATGGAAAGAACGACAGACAGCACAGTGAGAATATTGTTGGCAGCCTTTTGTCATAGCATGGAAAGGGATCGGCAAAAGAACTGATACAAGCTGTTAGAGAAGTGTGTGTGTGGAGAAGCATGAAAATCCACTGTAGGCAGCAAGAAACTTCATGATGATAATGATGATTTGTATACAACTTTGTGCTATTTACAAGCAAATCAATTTTATACTGGAACATTCTACCCTGACATACAGTTAGGGTTAAAAAAAAAATGTTAAGGACTGTTGTCCCACCTTGGTATACACAGAGATTAGGGTGCTGATTTCATATTTACCATAGACCAACTGGCACTCAACTGATAATGTAGTCAAAATCAGAGAAAAATTACATCACCAGCCATTAATAGAAGGAAACAGTAAGAGTATTACTGTCATGCCAATAACATTATTTGCAGGTGATGTTCTGAAAATATAATTTTAAATTTTTTTTACATATGAATAAATGAAAGATCTTTAGAATGTACAATTTCTTTTTCTGAGTTCACACTTAAAACAGATGGCTGACATTATGTGTTGTGGTTTACAGCTCGGCTCTAAGATCTGGCCCTGGTTTGTAAGAGAAAACCCCCCCCCCCCCCTTCACCTCCCCCAACCCCCTCTATTTTTTTTTTTGGGTGTAAAAATATGGTTCCAACACCAAATGCCTAATATGTCAGAGTGTACAAATGGCCCTCTTTTTTCATTTATTATCACAGTTTTTAACAGATAGGAACAGTGTTTTTTTTTTTATTTGCAGAACCACTATCTGTGTATGTGTGTGTGTGCATAACTGCAGGTGCTGGTGTTTGTGCATGTTTGAGTGTGTGTGTGATGACAAGAGAGAGAGATGGAACATCTTTTGCTGTGCCTGGAATTCTTTGATGGTTGTCTAAACTAACCAAATTAATTACTGAAACTTACCAAATATCCATGAACATCAGATGGCTTATCATGAAACATTTTATTTAGAACTAACTCCATTTTTTCAGGAACTTTATTTTCTTGATAGTAGTTCATGGCCTGTTCCTTCAAGGCATAGTACTTTTTCTGATTTAAATTATTTCTCCTTTTCATGTTGCTAAAATGGGGTTCCTTGTGTCCAGCAAAGCAAATATATCTAGAGGTATACAATAACATTATCACAATTATTTAAAAAGGGCACTTAAAATATATTAAACTAAATTTAAACTTCTAAAATCTGTTATAATTAATGCACAATTTATGCAATATAAAACAACAGAACTGACAAGCATAAATATCTCATACTGAAACAGAAAAACAAACTGCATATATTTTTTTTTAAACCAAGATAAATTCAACAGGATATTTTGGTTTAAATTACCACTACTATTTACACATTTAAACAGATATTGTTACATAAGACAAAAATTTATTTTCACAACCCTGTACAACAACACATGTGATCTGAGGTCGTGAATAGTTCTGTAGCTTAGAGGTGAATTAGCACATTTTACAGTCCTTATATATTTGCTAGAAGGAAACGTGACATCAGGAGCGACTACAATGTAGTGATTTGTAGACTGAAGCTTAAATTAAGAAGCAAGAAAAAGACTAAGCCCATTATTTTATTCCGCCTAGCTCAGAACATTAAAAGTCAGAAAAGATTTTTAAGACTAAACTAAGAAATTAGTTTGAGGTGTTTAACCACCTACCAGAGACAGCAAATATTGAAGAAGAATGAGCAGTCTAAAGATGTGTATTGCAATGCAGCCCAGAAAATACTCTGTATTTAGTAACATGTGAGAGAGGAATGGATTTCTAAAGAGTATTGGTCAAAGACAGAAGAAAGAAAAATGCAAAAAGAGCAAATAAACCTTGGAAAAGATGGCCACACAGAAAGCATTTGACACAAAACATAAAAAAGTAAAGAAAAGCTCAAACGCACTCAGAGAGGATGGCTAGGGATGAAATTAAGTGGAGACAGTTTGTCTCTGCCTTATGTGCCTCTGGGCACAATGAGGATTGATATATTAGAGCTTGATTTGCCCCAGGACAGTTTAGCTCGTAGCTGCAGACAGAGATACAAGGGTCACACAAGAGCCTTAGTAATGGTCTAAAAGACAGTAAGTGCAATTCAAATCAACGAAGACCTAATAAAAAGGAAATGAAATAGGAAACAAATGGATAGAGGAAATTAAGACATCTAAGAGAAACCTTGTGATGAACATTACTGAGGGAGGCCAAGGGCACTAGGCTGCATTTAATCCATGATATCAAGAAGATAGAACAGAAAGAAGCACTAAACTGCAAGCCCTATGTGACATCCACTAAAGCATGCCTCCACTACAGCAAGCATTCATTGAAAAGGTGGCACAAACATTTTGTCTGTGGTCTTAAAGCTTAAAAATAAGCACATTGCAGCAGTGGAATAAACTGAAAGAATACAATGGACGGACAGAATAACAAATAAAGTAGTCTTTAAAAAAAAAACAGATGAAAACCCTAAATGGATTAGAAAAATTAGATGTAGAAAGCTAAGATTTGTGGAAATTTTATGAAGAGTTAGTAGCAATTGTTACAAATCTATCCTGTTCAACCCACATGGTTATAACTAGGACACAAGGTGTTCATCAAGTTCTCAGAGTACATATTTTTTATTTTATCTATCGTGTAATTAAGATAATTATGTAACTTGTATTACTGTTTCAAATGTTGTCTAGTTTACATCTTTTCTGGGTTGTGATAAAGAACAAAATGTTACTATAAATATTTAGATAAACTTCCTAACACTGTGTCGTTAAAATAGTGAATTTATTACACCCTTAAAACAATAGCTGATTAATCATCCATTTTGATTTTAGGAGTAACTATCTTCAGAGATGGCATGAGCATTCCCTACCCTTCTATATTTGGGCTTTAATTCTAGAAATAAAAGTCAAACTGGGTATCCAACCAGAATGGAAGTCCTGCCCGAAGAAAGTGTCTTGGCTGTACACACCTGCAGATGCCAGGGTGGAAGGAATGAAAGAGCGATGTCTGCATTAGTTGGCAGAGAAAGACACGTGGAAAGGGCAAACACACTGAATGCGCTGCATTCTAGATATTTTGTCAATTTAAGAGAACGGACAATGCAACAATGATCATCTGCTGGAAATGGATATATGTTCATGTGTATATATTTTCACTAAATGTAGTCAAGCGTGCAGACACAGGTGGTAAGGCTTCTTCTACTTCTTTGTCATCTCACTGATATCAGTTGCCATGGTTTTCTGTATTTGTCTTGCACTTCTCAAGTGGCTAATGTGATTGATTTGTTCTACTTTTTTGTCATCTCACTGATATCAGTTGCCATGGTTTTCTGTATTTGTCTTGCACTTCTCAAGTGGCTAATGTGATTGATTTGTTCTACTTTTTTGTCATCTCACTGATATCAGTTGCCATGGTTTTTCTGTATTTGTCTTGCACTTCTCAAGTGGCTAATGTGATTGATTTGTTCTACTTTTTTGTCATCTCACTGATATCAGTTGCCATGGTTTTCTGTATTTGTCTTGCACTTCTCAAGTGGCTAATGTGATTGATTTGTTCTACTTTTTTGTCATCTCACTGATATCAGTTGCCATGGTTTTCTGTATTTGTCTTGCACTTCTCAAGTGGCTAATGTGATTGATTTGTTCTACTTTTTTGTCATCTCACTGATATCAGTTGCCATGGTTTTCTGTATTGTCTTGCACTTCTTGCAAGTGGCTAATGTGATTGATTTGTTCTACTTTTTTGTCATCTCACTGATATCAGTTGCCATGGTTTTCTGTATTTGTCTTGCACTTCTCAAGTGGCTAATGTGATGGATTTGTTCTACTTTTTTGCAGGTTTCAGCTACACTATTTTTCAATCTCTTTCTTTGTCTTCCTCTTGCCTTTCTCCTAGATGCGCATCAAAGAACAAAAACCTTTTCAGGGTATGTTAAGCACAGAGACACTGAGACAGCAGCTACATCGGAGAATGGAGCACATATGGGTTGGGGCAACATGCAAGTAGAATGTCTTGCAATTATTATTATCTTCATCAAGCACCTTGCCAATGTGTGGGCGATCATGCTTCTGTAGAGTGTGCGATCTGCGACCGAGTGTATCAGTTTGTGTGTTGACAACCCTCAATGCCATAATAACTCTTCTCTTGCTGTCTTCGTGTCTCTCTCTTTCCACAGATCTCTCCAGTTGTCAAAGCATGTTGCAGTTCCCTTCTCATAACCATAACATGACCAAAAATTAACAATAATACTATTAATACTCTATACTATCCGTAAGTACGGACAAGCATCAGACACTGAGCGCTAATCTGGCTTTAAAAACACGGGTCTAGCATCATATGCCAACGTTACAGAAGACAGTCATTTACGTACGTTTCTTTAACGTTTGAATAATCTATAAACTTTAGTAGTGCTACACCATGAACAAAACTAAACAATCTTAATAAGAATCTTTTGGTGCAAATGTTTTTATCTCGCCATCTTGTAACTAGGGAAACCACTAATTTTACATACATAAAAAAGCTGGGCGTTGATGAACTCAGACAACGCACAGGACGTACCATAAGTTGTAACTAGCTAAGATATCATTTCACTTATTCAATACACTAAAGCTACAAGTATTTACTTTTATTTAGAAAAAGTCTCAGTCTGCGTGACTGAACAGTGAATGCAACCCAGGACGTGTGAAGTGAACACACACGCAAAACTTGAACTTTGCGTGTTACTTTACTAGAATGCAAATTAAATACAAAAAAAAACGACGTTATTTTAGAGTAAATCTGCATCTTTTAAGGACAAACCTACCTACTTTAAAGAGGTATTGACAAATCTGAAATATTAATAACCTTTTTTAGGGGGGGGGGTGGGAGCGATAAATTACATTATATAGCTTGATACACAGCCTATCGTATCTCTCCCAAGTGGTCTAGTGGCTAGGATTCCGCGCTCTCACCGCGGCGGCCGGGGTTCGATTCCCCGCTTGGGAATATTTTTTTCCCCCGTTAGTGCCCTTCCCTGTATTGCTATAGAAAGATTCTCAGAATATCTTGGAAAAGAAGATGAGATACATTGACATCTAGCCTCCTTGATCTGAACTTTAAGGAAGATTGGCTAATAAACAGCATCCTTTCTCGAAAGCTGAAATATTTTGGTCATTTTAATAAAAAAAATTATACCAGAAGGCATGGTACCAGGAAGGAGGGGCAGGGGCCGACTGACACGAAGATGGGCACAGGATATAAGTGACTCCATGAGTATGAAAATGCATGAGGCGGGAGAACTGGCGAGAGACCGAGTTTCTTTCAGGCAGACTGTGATGAGAGCTACGTTCTGCAAAGCACCTGCTACATGATGATGATGATGTGTGTATATCTTCGTGTGTGTCCCAGTGTGTGTTTGTCTGCATGTTTGCCTATGTATGTTTATGTGTGTTTGTCTGCGTGTGTGCCTATGTGGCTGTATCTATGTATCTGTGTGTGTGTGTGTGTGTCTGTATGTTTGTCTGCGTGGGTGTATGTGTCAGCATGTGTTTCCCAACACATCGGCATGACCTGGAGAAAATATCCAATGGATACTAACCACCTCTGAAGTGATGCTTGCCACTCTGCACGAAGCATGCCTGTTTTCACCTTTAGGCGGGAATAGTCTTGAATCATTTGTTGAACTTCTTATTCTGCAGCACCACCTGAGCAGTCTATGCACTCAGGACCTGAGGTGATTAAAACCCTAAATAAGTCTGAAAATTGTTCGGACATTATGACCCACTCCTCTTCTCGCTCAAATGGATGAAGCCTGCACACATGTCTAATTGTGTCTTCAGCTTGCGCCTTCCTTCATCTTCAGTCTGTGACCATTAGCTCTACCCAGGGCTTTATGCAGATGGTGCTTTTTGTCTGCAGCTACTCTGAGATAGTACTTTGCCTGGCACTTGATCCCTATAGGACAGGATTCTACCGAAAGTGATACCCACGTACCTCAGTTTGCGTTCTCTTTTGATGTTACTGTTTTGCATTGTGAGGCTTGGAATATTAGCTCTTACAATTCTATTGTCCAGAGAGCACCACAGAACAGCCGCTTTTTCTGAGTTGATGATAGCACCCGTTTCTGCAAACCAGTCTGTCACTTTGTCTACAGTTGCCTGCAGCTCGTGGGCTATCCGTTGTCTATCACTCAATTGCCTATATGCAAGAACATCATCAGCAAATGTCAATATCCTTCTACACCTAGTGCTCCAAGTTTTGCAATTTTGCTTGTATACACATTAAAGAGCACCGGTAAAATTGCAGAAGCCTAAGGTAGTCCCAGGCGATATTACATGGTTCTGTGGTTCATGTACAAGGCGAAGGACAGCTGCTATCCAGTTCACAAGCCAGGGACAAAAAGTTTATTTCGAATTGAAATGTCCCATACACATTCTTAGAATTTACAAAGAAGAAGGAAAATATCGACATCCTACATGATCACCAAGGAGAACTGGCCCATAAACAACATCCTGTCTCGAAAGCTGAGGTATTTGAGCCATGTAAAATGTCACGGTGGCCTGGCAAATAACGATGGTAGAGGGTGGTTTGAGAAAACGAGGTAGCGGCCGAGCTGCATGAAGATACATTGGCTATGAGATCACACAACGCTGGGGAACTGGCTAAAGACGGAAACACTTTTAGGCGTGCTGTAAAGAGGGCAACATTCTGCATAGAATCTACTGACTGAAATGATCGGCAAAAATGCGTTTTGTGTACGCACTAATTTAACCAGCTGATTTTTTTTTTTTTTTTAGACATTGAGTATCACAGTCGATTAAAAATAATTACTGAGAGGAACAAGTGTTGATACAGGGAAAATCCTTTTCTGCTTTATGTTCACTGTAGCCATACTCTCACGTGCATTGAGTCCATTTGCCTTTTGGCATCTTGTCACAACCCTCTCCACGCGGTCCTTGAAGGACAGGTTCCCGTCTATTGTGATTCCTAGATATTTCAGTTTGCTCTCTCTCTCTCTCTCTCTCTCACACACACAAACTCTCTGTGTGTGTATGTTGACGTGTCTACCATCTATCGTGAGACTTAGGATGTCAGCTCTAACAATTCTGTTGTCTAGAGAACACCACGAAACATGCGCCTTTTTTTTTTCTTCTGGGTGGACGACAGTACTCATTTATTCCATACACCAGTCAGTATCTTTGTCTACTGTTGCCTGTGGCTTCTGTGCTGTTTGTACCCTATCTCTTCACTGCCTGTGCGAGAATATCATTGCAAATATCAGTATCCTGGGCTTCTCAGCTTTTATCTTTCTCGTATACACGGTAAAGAACACAGGCGAGATAGCGGCCCCCTGTGGCAGTCTCAGGGCTATAAATGTGTCTCGGTGGTCTATGAACCTAGACCAGCGGTCCTCAACCTGTGGCTCGCGACCCTTTTTAGGTCAAACGACCATTTCAAGGGGGGCGCTTAAGATCATCGGAAAACAAACATTCCTTCAAGTTATGAATAACAACAAAAATAAAAAATAAAAAAATAAAAAAAAAATTTTTTTTGGGGGGGGAGGGGGGGGGGGGGGGGGGACTTTTATCGGTCAATTTTGATATGTGTATTTACAAGTGTTGCCTTTTGTCTGTGTTTGTGTTCAATGCTGTACAAAATCAGATACATACATGTTAACTATACTAATAAACTAAGTTATAATTTTAAACATGTTCAAATTGTCTAAAGAAGGGTTTTGTTTATTTACAACTAGCTGTACCCGGCCACGCGTTGCTGTGGCATAGTTTGGCTAAATGGAAATGAAAGAAAATAGAAATCGCACGTGTCTAATACAATCATTGTCTGCTCAGATATAGAGATAGTCTTTGATCCCCACCCCACCCCCCCCCACCTTAGTCTTGTTTGCTGTACCTAGACCTACTCTATGTATTAGAGAAGGCGTTGGCTGCACGTAACTCGCCGGCGAATGGCGGAAGCCTTGCGTTCTGACTACGGCGGCGCATGGGCAATTACTAACGTGGCTATAATTAGAAATCACTAAAGTTATAAATATTAGTTGCGTATATTATTGCATAAATTGTGGTCACCTATCTCTAACAGTGACAGGTTGAATTTCAAACCACGACAGTTCAAAATCCGGTCTCACAACAAACATATCCTGAAAATTTCAGCTAAATCGGTTCAGTAGTTTCCGAGTCTATAGGGGTGAAACAAACACACAAACATTGATTTTTATATATATAGATGGGCGAATGAGGGGGGTATTTTGGGGATTATTTTGGCCATGAATGCTATATGAGCAGCTGTATTAAGGCGTCGCGGCATTAGGAAGGTTGAGAGCAACCGACCTGACGGACAGCAACCCGACGAAAATACAGGACCGTTGCTATCTAGTTCATCAAGCAGGGACTGACCGTCTTGCCCACCAGTGCGGTTATCAAAATATCATATCTAATTCTGTTATAAACACGCTCGAGATCAAACGCTGCCGCTTGTTCTGGAACCCTCCATAATCATTAAAGGCAAAAGGGGTTGCATTTGACTAGGTATCTTTTTCTAGCCTGTAGCTACCCAAATCTGTTAGAAGCAAGCTTCCCACTTTAAACAAATGCTAGCCGATTGACAGCGACTATCCTGATTGGCTTGGCTGTGTCTGGCTTGGCTGTGTCACCATGCCCGGAAAAGGGGGGTGGGGGGGGGCAGAAAAGTATAGTAAAATATAAAGGGACTCGGAGAATAGTCATGTATCATTATCATGTGCCTTGCTCACAGTCGTGGGTGATCATGTCTTCCCAAGATCTTGGCTTATTAGAATAAATGTACTTTTAGTAATTATACTGATCTCAGTTATATTATTAGGTAATATTAAATAACTGTAAACCTACATACACAACAAGTACATGATAAAGCTAAATGTAGAGGCAGACACGGCATTTATTCGTTATGGACTGCCAGCAGCGGTAAAACAGTATTTGTGCGCAAATTCTTGAAACATTTACCAGATACGGAAGAGATTAATTTTGTGCCATGGGGAATGGCAAACTTATATTTTTCTCTTTTTGCATATTTCCACAATATAACATATTTACTTTCTATCACTTCCCCCCCCCCCCCCCGGCCAAGCCAATCAATACCCCTATTTTTCTTTATTATACCATATAACCAGCGGGTCCCCTCCCCGCCTCTGCTCCTAAAATTTGCAGATCCTCTGCTCCGCCTGCCCTATCATGCACACATAAGAGCCTCACCTAAGCCGCCAGGTGACCTACATGCCGCCTCACTCTGATCCATAGTCACGTGACAAGAGCCTCGAACGAGCCGCCAGGTGACCTAGATACAAAATGCCTATAATGCCAAATCAGGAGGCGTAACACCGCTGCTTTCGTGGCGTAGATCGTTTTTTTTTTTTTTTTTCTTCTTATATCTGTTTATAAAAACAACAGAGATTTTTGAAACCGGAGTACATCATGACAGTGAGAAAGCTGGAAGAAGAGACAGGCAAAGGGAGACAGAGAGATGATGCTAGATAGTTTGACCACGACCAGCTCTAGCTAACGGGACGTGCTGCTGACGTCACCGGGTCGGGTTAATAATGCCTTAACGCAGCAGTTCTCAAACTGGGGGCCGAGGCACCCTGGGGTGCAGTGAGCGTATGCCAGGGGTGTCGCGGCAATAATCAAGAAAAGTCGGCTAAAAATTGTGAAATTATTAAAGAAGGCCTGTAAATGCTTAAAAGTTAAAATTTAAGTTGTCTTGCCCCTCCACTGTCGAGAAAAGTTTATTTCTTGTTTTAGAACCGCTGCGTTAATGAGTTGTTAGCCCGACCCGATGACGTCAGCAGCACGGCCCGTCAGCTGGAGCCGGTCGTGGTTTGACATAATTTCATGGAGGATCCTCTGTGTCAGAAATTATTGAATAGCACTGAGACAGGAAGGTTGGATAGACACAACTACCAACACCAAGAGGCGTGGACTTTGAGAAGAAGAGGGACAACCCCCCAATAATTTTGTATGAGAACTAAGATGTCCCCTTCAACCATGTACATAAATTATCATTTGACGTATTTTTACATTTCATATTATTTCATGTATACGCATATTATTGGGAGTCGCCGTGGCAAAGCGGCTGAACACTTAAGTGCGGTCAAAAGGTTGTGGGTTCGCTCCCTGGCGGAGCAGGACTTTTAAAAAAAAATGACATTGACTCCCAGGTCGACCCAGCCTTGAGTGGATACCGGATGCAGTACCGGGAAGTAAAGGCAGCCAGCGTGATGCTGACCACATCATCCATCTTGTGCCGATTGGTCTATAAAAATATAGGTCTAGCCCTATATGCCCTATAGTCTAAAGGTGTGGAAAAAGGACTTTAAACGCATATTATTACATTTACTTGACATTCAGCATGATTATTATTATTATTAATCTGATGAATGGCAAATAAGTACAATACTATACTCAAAATAAAATGAAATGTATAAACACATTCTTTTAAGAAAATTGATATGTAAGGACATAAATCAATGGGACAAAATGCAGTGAACAAACAAAAGATAGAAATCACAATGGCAAAACGCAATGAACAAACAAAAGAAAGAAATCATGGTGACAAAATGCAATGAAGAAACAAAAGACAGAAATCATAGTGGAAAAACGCTACGAACAAACAAAAGAGAGATATCAAACAAAAGACAGAAATCAAAGTGGCAAAATGCAATGAACAAACAAAAAATAGAAATCATGGCGGCAAAATGCCAAAAAAAAAAAAAAAACTATAAATCATGGAAGAAAATTGGGGAAAAAATAGAAATCATGGGAATAAATTGCAAAAAAAAAAAAAAAAAACAGAAATCATAATGGAAATATGAATGGCTTAATAGGGACTTTTAGTTCACTTACAAAATTAATGGTGGGGAGCGGAGTGAGTGGTGTCCGAGCCTTCCCTAAATTATTCGACAGAGACTCAAGTGACCTGGGCTCCCGTATTCTGGCACCTGGTTCTAACTAAGCATTTGTTACCTATAGTACTTCATGACTGAGCCTGAAAGGATTATAATAACAGCACTTTGTGAATTAATGAGCTAAAGCTGGGACACATTAGGTTAATGCACTATCTATGTGAATACTAAGCTATAGAAAAGGTATGCAATGTTGAGCCACAAGGAAACATGTGGTGAGTTGGTTGGTATTGAACAAGTACATATTCAGTGTTTAATGCTGAATTAAGAATTGACACATCACTTAGGACATTCCCATAAGCGCCCTGTCTCTATCATCAGCAGCTAGCTCAGAGTTCCAATTTCAATAGTACCAGTAACAATCTGACTTTATATCCATCTCGCTTCTCCCCTGAGTGCTGAGCGCTAGTCAGATCCCCTCACCACAGCACCATTCTCCTCAGACCATGATGATCTTCTTGTCCTTGGGTGCTGTTCACTCGCTCTCAAAGGACCCTTAAACCATCTAGCTTGTCGTGCATCAGTTAACCACCAAGTTGTGCAAAACCAGCCAGTCTATCTGGCTGTTCATTTCCCAGCACACCAGCATAACCTACAGAAAATATCCAAAATATGCTAATTAACCAGGATTTCTGAAGCGATGCTATCCACTCTGCACAGAGCATACATGTCTCCACCTTGTTCAAAATGCTTTAGTCAATTACAGTTATCCAAAATGTGTGTACAGCTGGTTCTCGTGCCAGAGGAGGGCTGCAGTGACTGCCTCTACCTCCATTCTCAAACTAGATGTTGTGGTATCATATGTGCCAGGCTATGCTGCGCTAAGTAAGTGACATGCATTTATTTTTGGTTCTCAGCCCCCCCCCCCCCCGCCCCTTCCCCGGCGTAGGTGAGAATTGTCATAAGTCATTTATTGCAGTGTCCACTGGCCAGTTCCTGAATTCACGACCCAAGTGTAATTAAAACTTCATGCAGTATGAGCTTCATGTCCGCAGCGATTCTGAGATATGACCTTGCTGGCAGCAATTCAAGCCTACCTGAAGGAATTAAAGAACATTTTTCCATCCTATATAGCACAGTAGGGATGTATTTAGTAACCATGTGCCTGGACTTTGTTCTTTCTTTTGTTTATAATTAAAAACAAAATAATGCAGACTACTAAACAGTAACATAATAAACAGAACAGTTATAAATGAAACCATAATTGTTTATTCAAATTATCAAGACTTCAAATTAAATTGAAACAAATACAAGAAAAAATATTTAAAAATACCAAAACAGCTTCACTTGAATCACTCATGCTCACATAATGGCAACATATGAATCTCAATGTCTTTCTTAAAACTTGCACAAATATCAAATATGTGGCAGATTACTCAATACATCTAAATGACAGCATTATCTGAGGCCTAAGATATTATCCCCCCCCCCCACCCACCAAAAAACCCATTATTTCAGCACCCTAAAGACAAGAGTGGGAAAGTATGTGAGTGATCAACACCGAATCACTAGAAAATATGTAACTGGAAGCTTCTTCTTCTTCTTGTGCGCTCAACCTTTTAAAATTGTGGCTGGCATGTTCTTTTGTGGTTTACAGCTAGACTGCAATATGTGTCTTTCATTTCAGTGATTGGTCTTCTCTTTCCAGTTGATGCCCTCCGTAAATAATTATATGTGTTAACGTTAATTCTCCAGAATCCTCCCTGTCAGAGGCCAGTTCGGCTACGGGATGAACTGAGTTGATGATAGTGAATCATCACGTATGAACGATCTGACTCTCAGTAAAACTCAGTGTGAGACCGGGCAGCTTGACCACGGAATAAACTGGGTCGAGTTAACTGGCTAAAGCAGGTCCCACGGTTAACACGTATTACCGCGTGTCGAGAGATCAACACGGCAGGGAAACAAAAAAATCTTGGACAGAGCTCGCTGGAGGAGAGTGGTGTGGTAGACATTGGACTGGACGAGACGTAGCGTTTCGACTAGGTAAACGTACGCTAAGTTTTAGTGACGGCTAGATTGAATAGTATTTGTGGTTAGTATTTTTGAGATAGGCTGTTTCCATTTAATGTTTCGACGAGATAGTGTAGAGTTAATGTTCCTTGTATAGTGGACGTTCCATGCAGTATTTGTTAATGGCGGTAACACTGCCCAGTCACACTTAGGTCATACACCTTACTTGTGTTACTGAGTCCCGCATGGCAATGGACGGCGGCTTAGTCAGCACTGATAAACTGTTAGTTTGGAATTGTGTCCTTGGGGATCCATGGGAACGGCTCGGGTTGACCAGTGAATGTAAAAGCTGCCCAACGCCAGCTTTCAGGATAAGGAATGCCAGCTTAGTTAAGGTGTTACTAGTTGTATTGTTCGTTGTACATTATAAGATTATGTTTGTACTCAGCAGGTGCGTGTCTTAAGTGTGTTCGTAGGGTAGTGAAGTCTGTTAGCTGGCCTACCTAGCGAGCCATAGAAAATACATTAGTAAAGTAGGTCGCTGACAGATAATGGGTGCTATTGTCCTTAGGAGTTGAATCTGGGATACTGACAGATAATAGATAGTGACAATTTATATACATTATTAGCTGTTGTGTGACTTGTTTCGTTTATAGTCGTCTCTTCGCCAAAGTCAGCGCTAGGTTATATAGGTTATCGTTCTCTTAAAAATTAGATTTAGCTATTGAATTGATTTCTAAATCTATGTGGACGTCGTTGGGATGGCTCCCTTAATTAGTGACAACGTAATCGAAATCAATTCTTAATAGTAAAAAGTAAGATCGAGAGTTAACATGTATAATTATAGAGGCTAGTTTGTGATCGTGTGTTACATTGCGTTGTTGTTGTATCAACTGAATGTCCCTAGAATTAATAACCGATTGTGTTAGGAACATGTGGCGTCTTGACGAGTAGGGTAAACCACAAAGACATAGTATGCGAGCAGCATCTGTATAACTTTTTTTTTTTTGGTGTGCCACGTGCTGAGTGAGTGAGCGAAGAACCTATCAGCTCCAACTGAGGCCCTTCGTCCTCAGTATCATCAATTGTGAATCTTGTTCATCGTACTGTTTCAAGGGGCATTATGGATCCCAGGCTAGAGAACAGATAAGTTGTCTTGACTGTGGTGTTGTGCTGTGGTCTTGTTCTCTTGCCAGTGGTGTTCCACAAGGTCGTCTTTGGAACAGCTGTGCCGTACATTGTCTATCATTCTAGTCTATCCTCTTTCATCATTGATAATATTTGTGTGGGAGGTTGGCTAGGCTAGAAGTTAGTTATCCATAGGTCTGTTAAGAGCTAGGATAACGTTAAGCGGTGCCAAGATCCTTGGCTCGATTTCAATCTGTTTTGATCTCGGGTCAATCATCGAAGTTCAAGCTAGTGGCGTTTTGTTAGTGAATTGTCTTGTTAATTTATCGTTGTGCTTTCTTGTCTGTAAGTGTTTACCTAGTAGTTCGTTATCTTTTGTTGAGTAGCGTTAGAGTTAGATTAAAACCCATCTCTCACAGGTGCTTTCGTTTGTGATTTTGTTACACATTGTGAAACCAGTTACGTTATGTTATCTGTATAATATAAATTATATTTTGTGGGTACATTCATCGTAATTTCATTTGTAAAATATTATTGAGAAATAGATTTCGGAATCCTTGTCCAACACTGACTGTCAATACAATCCAAATTATTTTTCCAAAGTGCCATTACATCATTTGGAAATTTAAATTGAATTATTATTTAAATGGTATTATTATTGTATATTATTATACATTCTTGCTATTGTAATTTTTTTTCTTCTTTATTGTTGTAGTGGTAGTGTTATTTATTATTTTGAAAGAAAGTTCACTATTTTTTTTTGTAACACCCATAACATTGCAAGATGTTTAACCTAGCTGATTTCATTGAGGTGGCCAGACAGAATGGGTTGACTGGCGACAAAGCTCTTGAATGGGCAGACAAGAAATACACTGATCAGCAAGAAACGCAGGATCGAGCAGACGAGAGACAAATAAGAAAGCTAGAATAAGAGGCACAGGCTAAAGTCAAAGAGACTGAAGCGATGACCAAACAGAAGGAGTTAGAGTTAGCAGCTCTAGCCGAAAGGGACAGTCCAATTATTTATTAAGGAAAACAGAATTACAGCACGCCATAGTTTTAAAGGACAAAGAAATAAGTAGTAATGCTGAACTGCAGAAAGAAAGACTAACTATGGAATTGAGGGCCAAACAAATGAAAGCCGACAGAAATGTCGAAATACAGATTAGAAAGGCTGAATTGAAGGCAGCAGAACCATCCTTTAAGAAATATCAAGGTCTTATTAAATTTTTCACTCAAGGTGATTCAATATCTGCCTGGACTCAAAACTTTGAGTACATGATTAAACATTATGAAGTCCCACGTACAGAATGGTCACTCATGTACAGAAAGCATCTAGGGGGCGAACCACTGAAAGTTTTAGAAACCCTCCCGGTTGAGAAATTAGATGACTATGACTTCGTTAAAGATAGAATATTACAACATTTTTCTTTAGATGAAGAATCTTATAGAAATGCTTTCAAAAACTTGTCACCAAAACCTGAGCAGAATTTTATTGATTACTTATCTGAAGTTGAGACCACTTTTGATAAGTGGATAAGCTCTGCCAAAATTGGAAAATCATTTGACTTATTAAAAGACCTCCTAATTAGGGATAAAGTCTTTTGCAGTGTACCAACCAGCATGATGACATTCCTGATCGAACAGAGACCATCTACTGTCAAAGAGATGGAAACATCTGGAAAAGCTTACTTGAATGCTCATAAAAATGTTTTTAGCTTTGGAAAAGGCCAGATATAAACTATGGGGCGGCTGTGCAACCTCAGTTGAGAAACAGACAGTACCAGTACGAACCACCAAGGAATTCTTACAAGTTATAGGAGTCATAGACCCTACAGAGATACGGGTCCAGTGATTACATGCCCATATTGTAAAACAGAGCATGGGAGAAAGCAGTGGTGTGAGAAAAACCCAGGGTTCAAAGAATATTTGCAGAGATGATGCAAGAAAAGCGGAGAAGAAAACCCAGTACAACGTACGTCGGGAATGCCGTAGCTGCCGCTCAGTGGATCATCTGCAAGAAAAATTTCCATATCACAAACAGTACCATCAGAGTGGCGCAGCAGAGACCTCAGAGAGCAGCAACAATAACAGTGACGGTTCAGTGTCTGATGCAAACTTACCAGATGAGCAAACTGCAAATGCTGCAGAGGAGGTGGATTTCACAGAGACATCCTGTCAAGTGTGCAAATCATTCAATGAGGAGTGTAAACTGGCATGTGGTCACAAAATACTAGAAACATGTACAGCCAATTCTGCACCTGGTTTTGATGGTAAACTCAAGTTTAGTAAAAGGTTATTAAACAACCAAGAGTGTTCAATTTTGAGGGACAGTGGTGCCACATTGTTAGGCATCAGAAAGAGTCTTGTGAACGACAGTGATTATACAGGTGAACATATTGTATGTCGTACATTCTCAGGTAGAAAGGAGCGATATGAATTAGCATGGGCTAATATCAGATCTGCCTATTGTACAGGTAGAGCTAAATTTGCAGTCCTATTGGACCCAGTTGCGGATGTGATCCTTGGTAACTGCAAGAATGTGAAAGATGTGTCCGAGAGTGATGTGATCAGATGGCAAAATAAAAACATTGCATGTAATGTTGTGACAAGACAACAAACACTGAGAGAGGATGACGAGAGAGAGAGAGAGAGAGAGAGAGAGAGCAAAAAATTTTAACTTTTATACCGCCTACTGGTAATAAAATGAAAAATGAATTCATCTCAAATCAGAGAGATATTACTTAAAATAAATGTTTTCAGTTGGTAAATTCTCCACAGAAATCTACCAGTATAATACAATGCGTTGAAGTACTTTCCAGCAACCCAGAACCATCTTACCCCATCCTACATCCTAGGAGACACTGCATGTAAACTAGTTGATTCTCCTGAAGAACATCCCTCAGACGAACAACTTTAAACTAAGTTCTACAGTAAAGGTTTAAACATTCGAAAGCAGACTGTTCTACCCAACACATACAAACAGAAATCAGTGACATCCCCCACTGCAAATTTAGATCTCCTAATTGACCCCACTACTAAAATAAATGATGTTCTCACAGATAACAGAAGTTTGAAATGAAAAGCAATTCCATTGAACATAGGGAAACAGATTGTACACTCTAAAAATACGTCCATATTTGCTCTATTAACCCTATTATTTCTTTTGTTGCTACCTACATCATACATAAATGTATTGTCAGTGGTGATGTTGTAAACTGTGTAACAACATTTAGATCAGTTGTTAAAAGTATAAAAGAATTTGGACTGACAGTCAAACTTTCTAAATTTGAAAAGATTTTTGGGAAAATTGAACTTTTAGGGAATAACATTTCAAAGGGTACACTTTTCAGTGATCACAAAATTATTTCCAAAATTTTGCACCTTGAAATCCCTACAAGTAAACAGGTATCCCGAAGCCTACTTGGGACCATCAATCACAAAAAGAAATTCATCCTAAATATCTGGTAATAAACTGCATGTGCCAATACGATTGAGTGGAACACAGAACTTGACCAGGCCTTCGCTAGGATCAAGACTATGTCCTCCAGTTCCCATATTTTTAAATTATCTAATATCATATTGTATCTTATCCTCAGAGGTTATACCAACGTCACAGATATTGCAGATGGCCTATTACAATTCGAACGCAATATCCAACATCCGATATGCTACATCAGTAGGAAGCTGACCCAAGCAGAGGAGAGGTACGCAACGTCGGAACAAGAATGTCTTGTAGTCGTCTTTAGCATCTCAAAACTTAAAAGGTATCTTTTAGGACGACCTTTCTTACTACAAACAGATAATAAACCATTGCTGGTTATCAAAACAGGAGCGCCCAAGAATAACAGAATTGCACGTTGGGCACTGCTTCTCCAGACTTACCAGTTTGAAATAACACATATTGAAGGTGCACAGAACAACTTAGCTGACCTTCTCAGCAGATTGC
This sequence comes from Candidula unifasciata, assembly GCA_905116865.2. Classification (NCBI taxonomy): domain Eukaryota; kingdom Metazoa; phylum Mollusca; class Gastropoda; order Stylommatophora; family Geomitridae; genus Candidula; species Candidula unifasciata. The sequence continues at coordinate 325,976 of CAJHNH020007846.1, read as the reverse complement.
AAAAATTTTTTTGAAATTGCTTCACTGGTACTACAGTGTGAAAACATCAGAATCCGAAATGATAGCATCATGCTGAAGTTTGTAGGTAGACATACCAACATACCGCACGTTACAGGTAACAGTACCTACAGACTGACTTCTTCAGATAACAGTGTCCATAGTCTGAACTCTACAGAGAATGTTACATATAAACTAAATTCTACACATAATTGTGCGAAGAGATGAAATCCTACAGTAATGAAATACTGACTTCTACAGATATCAAGTATTGAACTCTGACAATTGCAAAGACTTGAATTTTACAGTCAGGAGTGCCAATTTACTTAATTGGACAGTTACCAGTGCCATCACAGATGTCATATACAACTGTGCTTAGCACTACTGAACTACAAATAAATGCCTTTATATTTGACACATAGGGCAAGAAAGGACAGTTTGTTTCTTCTGACAGTTCTACTGAAACGACAATTAAATAGAATTTAAGAAATAACATTTCAGCTTTGAAATTATAGCATTGAAGCTTTCATCATATAAAAATCGACAAAAGACAAGTTTTGCAGAACTAGCACAAGCTATTGAACTATCGAATTGACATTGTACCATGTTAGCTCCAGTGTGCAGATGCAATTTATCATTGATTTGGTGCCACATTACTCAATGATACAACTGAAAGTGCCAATTTAAAACATTCCAGAAATGGCATTTCAATTTTTCTGTTCCAGAATGTAGACTCTATTGATAACTTATTTGGTACCATACTCAGTGGTACATCTGAAACCTTCCATATATAAAATCCATGTAATAACATTCTGATATAACAGTTGATATTCTCCAATGGAGGGATTCAAATTAATACTGATGAGCAGTGCCGCGTAAATAATTTACGCGGCACTGCACAACAGTATTTATTTCTTTTCGGCAATTTCCGTTACCCGGAAACCGTTCAAAACTTATTCGGGAAATCTCAGCTGGTTTCCGGATGGGTCCAAATCTCTCATGAAATTTCGCAATTGGTGTGAATTTGGACTAACTATAAATAGCTAAAAACGGCGGGAACGAACCCGATTACAAGCACAAGTTTACGACAGCCTGAATTGCTCTGTTTTTCTGTTACATCAGTTTGATTGAAAATTCGGTAAGTATTCAAGGTTGGTGTTAGGCTTTAGCTGTTACTAGACATGGTAATGCTAGTTATAATTGAATTCTCCGTCCAATTTTACATTTGTATATAAAATTATCTACAAAAGACACATCTGTATATGAAAAAGTCAAACAAAGGTACACCTTGTTAGATAAAGAAGTGAAACATAGTGCACGGAAAGATAAACAAGATTTCATACACAACCTAGCTTGCGATGCTGAAACGGCTGCCAGAACTGGGAACAATAAAGCTGTATTCCACATCATGAAACAGCTGTGCAACCATACACCTACAGCAAACGCACCCATCAAAGACAAACAGGGTAAATTATTATTATCTGAAGAACAACAAAAGCAACGATGGGCAGAACATTTCAGAGAAATATTAAATAGGCCACAACCCGACACTGTTCCCAATATAGACGAAGAAGAAGCTATGCCACCTCTAGATGCTACCTGTGAACCATTCACAATGTTAGAACTTAAATCAGCAATAAAAAAACTAAAGAAGAACAAGGCTACTGGCGCAGATGAAATCTCAGCTGAAATGTTAAAGGCAGCAGACGAAAACACCTTACAATATTTGCTACAGCTGTTCAATGATGTTTGGCTAAATGAATCCCCACCGCAACAGTGGAAAGAAGGTGTTATATTCAAACTGCCCAAAAAAGGTGATTTAGCAGACTGCAACAACTGGCGTGGTATCACCCTACTCTCCGTACCAGGAAAACTGTTCTGCAGCATGCTAATGCAGAGACTGAAAAAGCCAATAGATGCAAGACTCCGAGAAGAACAAGCAGGATTCAGACCGAATCGGTCATGCATCGACCATATATTCACACTCAGGACCATCGTAGAAGAGTCAGTAGAGTTTCAATCCCAACTCATCATCAACTTTGTTGATTTTCAGAAGGCCTTTGACAGCATACACCGCCCTACACTCTGGAAGCTACTCACAATCTATGGTTTCCAAGATAAATATGTCAATATTATAAAGGCATTCTACACCGATTCCCGCTGCCTTGTTAGAACGGAATCTGTGGCGCGGTGATTTCGGTCACAGGCATGAGGGGAAGTTAAGTCTGATGTGATGTGTATAAGGAGATATTCCGTACCCCACTTGGGCGCCAGTACTTCACTGTTCTGGTTTTACGGAACCTCATGCAAGACTCCTGTTGCACGTCCCCGTCGTGCGCCACGGATAATGTCTCAAATGAGCATTAACAGAGTTGGCAGGGGATCTCGGAGCTGGCGGCCCCCAGAGGTGTAGAGTCCTTTCTGGCTCTCACCAGCCCGCCCCCAAACGCATGGGTGAAAAGTAACAAAACTCAAGGACTGCTTGCTAATTGTACCATCAAATGACAACTCTTGGTTAAAATTCGGGAGCGAATGGAAAACTGTGCTGCTGAGACTCAACCCTGACCGAGAGATTTACCCGCAGCCAAGACGAGTAACATCTCTTGTGGGCGACTTCTCGCAGCAAGATCCCACCTACGTACATCCTCTGTCAGTCCTCAGTGTCGTCGTCACCGCGCTGAGGTACACCACGGCAGCAACTATTCATATGCTGGCTTGAAAACAATGTCCGACAAAGTTACACCCCACTGCACACATGCAAGCTCAAAGTCCGACGATCATAACTCGTACCGATTAGGAAAAGTCTGAATGTCCGTATCCACTGGTCCAACTCGCCCGAGTGTTGGGACCAAACAGGTGAAGCCACGCCTGACGCATTTTGCTTCCCCATTCTGTCGTGCTAAGGGCACAGCTGAAACAACGTTAAAGGTGTCTAACGTAAGATGATAAAGAATGTACCTATTTGTGTGGCCACAAACGTCCTAGACCTGCGGGCTGCTCCCCGCTGATCTCCGGAGAGCGCAGCCTTGTAGCGCGGGAAGCTCAATACACGGTTGTGAGGTTAAGCAGTCATGGGCAGGACGTGACGATTCCTTGGGTGAGCCCAGACCCAGAGCATCATGTGTCGGCTCTGCATTTATGGAAGCCTCCTTGGATGGCGGGGAATGCCCATGATCTGCCCCTGCCTTCCCTTGAGGGCTGAAAACTCTACATAGAGCTGCCTTAAGGACGACATGCCGGGGGCCACACTTGTCAAAAGTCAAAGAGGACACCACACAAATAAGGCAACATCTCGACCCACACAAAACAATGGCCACAGTCAACCTAGAAATAGGCTTGACGTCTTCCTCCGAAGTCGGAGTACATCTGCCTGAGAGGCGGGGAACGAGTACTGCAAACAAATAAGCCAGTAAAACGGATGTACACGCAAAACTCAGGTCAAGGTAAAAGCCAAAAGTCCATTTTGGACGAACAACCGCGACTTACCGCCGGAATTCACAGCCGGTGAACAAGAAGAAGAAGAAGAAGAAGAACGGAATCTGGTAACTCTGATTGGTTCCCAGTAGAAACAGGCGTGAAACAAGGATGTGTCTTGTCACCGATGCTTTTCGGAATAGCACTCGATTGGGTCATGCGCAAATGCACACAGGACACACATCTAGGCATCAAATGGGTCGACAAAGTTCTCGAAGATCTTGACTTTGCTGACGACCTAGCACTCCTGAGCACAACACATCTAGAAGCTCAGGAAAAAATGGACCGCCTCCAGAATATTTCAAGCCAAATCGGCCTTCAGGTCAACGCAGCCAAAACGAAAATCATCGATCTTACCAACAAGTCGAAAGACATCAAACTAAAGGATATTGTTCTTGAAAAAATCACCAGCTTCACATACTTAGGGAGCAAGATAACCTCTGCGGGAGATACAACATCAGAAATAACGACTCGAATCGCGTTAGCATCAAGTGCCTTTAACAAACTGTCAAACATTTGGAAGTCAAGATCACTCAGCAACAACACGAAACTTAAGGTCTTCAATTCCTGTGTGATCCCAGTGCTAACTTATGGTTGTGAGAGTTGGAAATCATCAGTACCAATCGATAAGAAACTAGTCGCTTTCGAGAATAGATGCCTCCGAAAGCTATTGAATGTTCACTGGTCGGACTTTAGGTCCAATACATCTATAAGACAGGAAACAAAACAAAAATATGTGTCTGATTTTATTAGAATGCGTCGCTGGAATTACATCGGTCACGTACTCAGAATGGACATACAGAGACTTCCCCACCAAGCCTTCATATGGTCACCAGAGGGTAAAAGAAAACAGGGAAGACCAAAAGAAACTCTCCGTAGAACCATCACAAGGGAGAGCTCAACCATAGGTCTCAGTCGCACTCAAGACCTACATCAAGTGGCAACGAACCGACAGACGTGGAAAGCTATGACCTCTGCCCTATGCGCCATCTTTGGCACAAGAGGAATAACTAACTAACTAACTATATAAAATTTATTTCTTATCAGTGGCTTTTTAGATTTACAGTGACATGTTTACATTGGAGATTAGAGCGTGTAGAATTATTTGAAATAAATATAACCTCTTGACATTATATATTTTTTGGAAAGGGGTAACAAGGTCAAACTAAAAAACTTTGGAATTTTTAGTTATTATGTAATATTGACTAATGAGTATTCAAAATGTCTGCCAATTGCCATACAAATGAAGTATATGCCGAAATCTTGTCAACACCATTTTTTTTTAAACCTCATAGTACAATCACTGGGCCATATGGTCACGTCAAAGAATGCTGTCAGCTTAATTATTTTTTCCAAAATGGTTGCTTGCCGCTTAATATTATTAATAATTATCAAACAAACAAACATACAATCAAACAAACAAACAAAGAAAAAAAAAAGCAGCTGAAATTCCAGTTTAAAAAAATTATTTGATGGTGAATAACAGAAAGATCTCGAGACTTCCGGTTTAGAAATGGCAGCGTGAAGACGTGTTTGCGGCGACACTCGATTTTATTCTAAAATTTTCACTTAATCGGTGTTTTTCTCTTGATAACAAAGTGCGATTATTACGAATTCATTGACGATGGATATTCTCTTGTTCGTGGATACAAGTATTATGTGGTTTAGAGGTGTTATAACGGAATTATTTCCACAAAATAGCCACGGCGGCGGCCGTGTCCTAATTCCGATAATGTAACCGCGTAGGAGCCACGCTCCCATTATAAACATGGGAGTCCACGGGTAAGACCCCAGTCTACTCTAGCAAAACAAGGTGCTGAAGTCGGAGGCAACCAGCCAGGAGGCGCACCACAGCAATCAGGATGCCACGCACAAACGCAACAGGGAATATTTCTATATCTGCAAATAAGTTTGATTTCCACCATGCGACCCACTCACGTACACGTGGTTCGATTTACCGGCCTAAGACAAGAAGAAAGAGTCCAGCTTCAAATACTCGAAGCCTCCCCCTAATGCCCCGTAGAACCAGAAAAGCAGAAAATACAGCTAGCCTTAAAATAATGCACTGGAACGCGGAGGGAGTAAATACTAAGAAATTAGAATTAGAAAACGTCTTGAACGAAGAGAATGTACATGTATGCTGCCTACAAGAGACTTATCTCAAACAAGATATGGCCTTTAAGATCAGAGGCTACCAGTGTTTCCGATCTGACCGCAAAGACAGGAGAAAAGGTGGAATTCTTACCCTGGTCAAAAATAACATCCTTGCGGGCCGGATCGAAACATACATGGAAGGTGCTGAGTATCAAACACTTGAGCTCAAGTTAGAAAATACAGATTTACATCTGACCAACTATTACTGTCCGAGCGACCGCCCTCAGGCACTGGATACAGTACTAATAAATGAAAAAATGATCATTTGTGGGGATTTTAATAGCCATTCCCAAAGTTGGGGATACGATCATATGGACCAGAGAGGGGAGAAACTAGAGGACTGGCAGGATGAGAATAGGTTCATCCTCGTTAATAAGCCAACCGACCCACCAACCTTCTACTCTAGAGCATGGCATACCACCTCGACACCAGACCTAGCCTTTCACTCAGCAGACATGGAACTGAATGTTACCAGAACTGTTGGGAAGCAACTAGGAGGCAGTGACCACCGGCCAGTCTTTCTAACTATAGAAAGCCAGTCTGTAAGAGAGAGCAGCACACTGCCAAGGTGGAATTTTAAGAAGGCAGACTGGAAGTTGTATCAGCTTCGCACAAATGTTCTGCTGGAAAATCTAAACACAGATAACGACGTAGAAAAAGTAGTCCAAGAGTTGAGCAAACGCATGCTGCAGGCAGCCCTAGAAGCAGTTCCAAGAGGTGCGCATAAACAATACAAACCGTACTGGAATTGCGATCTGGAGCAACTGCACAACAATATGGAAACAGAAAGAAAACAAGCTGAGACCAGACCTTGTCAAGAGCAGTTTAACAACTACCAACATTCAAAGGCCAAATTTCAAAGAGCCAAACTGCAGGCTAGACGGGCAAGCTGGCAAGAAAAGACAAAGTCTCTAAACTTTGAAAGAGACACAAGGAAGTTGTGGAGGTTAATTAAGCAAATTAATGATGAGAATACAGGAAGAAATGGTAAAATTGCACTATGCAAAGAGGGAGCCATCCTAACAAGAAAACAGGCAGCTGACCACTTTGCAGATTCCTTTGCAGAAGACAGCAACATTAATGTCAGCCCAGAGAAACAGCGAGAGGTTCAAGAAAACAAACAACATATCAGACAAAAAGATATAATTCCTGAGGCACTGGTGGCAGCACTTACATCCAGCGAGTTAGAGTTAGCAATATCAAAGCTGAGAATGGGAAAATCACCTGGAATTGATGGTCTCACCAACGAAATGATCAAGAACCTTGGAACAACTGCCAAAAAAAAGCTGCTACAGATCTTTAATCATTGTTGGACCAGTGGCAAAGTTCCTCAAATATGGAGAGAAGCAATCACAATACCTCTGCTTAAACCAGGAAAGGACAGTTCTGATGCCTCCAGCTATAGACCGATCAGTCTTACCAGCTGCCTCTGTAAAACAATGGAACGTATTGTCAACCTTAGACTCCAATGGTACTTGGAAAGTGAAAACATTTTCACGCCGCAGCAGGCAGGATTTAGACAGTGCTACTCCACAGAAGACCAGACAACTTACCTTTCACAAGAAATTGAGGATGCCTTCCAGGAAAAGAAGCTAGTGCTAACGGCATGGATAGATCTGAAGAAAGCCTTTGACAAGGTCTGGAAAGAAGGTCTACTGAAGAAACTGAGAGACTGCAGGGTGAATGGGAGAACGTACAAATGGGTGAAAGCATACTTGTATAACAGAAGATCCCGAGTACAGATAGATGGACTTAAGAGTAAGAAAGTTTTGCTGCGCCATGGCGTCCCACAAGGAGGTGTTCTGTCCCCCACACTCTTCCTAGTCTATATCAACGACCTGCTTTCTGAACTACCCCATGGAATTAAAGCTGCAATGTATGCTGATGACTTGGTACTCTGGTGTACAAATGAAAATGCGACAGTGGCCACCAGGCTGCTACAAAGAGCCATAGATGCAATGGCTGATTGGGCCAACAAATGGTGTGTCAGCATCAACATAGGCAAATGCAGCACCGCCCTCTTTACCCTTTCTCCTAAACAAAAATCAGGTGTCATGCACATAAATGGAGTACCCCTGAGAGAGGATAAGGAGCCCACATACCTCGGCGTAACGTTTGATGATAGATTAACATGGAGAAAAAAACACATCAACAAGGCAGCAACCAAAGCCAGAAGGAGGGTAGCCATTCTGAGAAAACTAAGTGGAACCACATGGGGTGCTAGCGGGAAAATACTTAGAAAAGTTTACCAACAAAGTGTTCGACCACATCTTGAATACGGATCAACAGCATGGAGTTCGGCATCAAAAACCACATTGCAAGAATTAGACAAAGTGCAAAATCAAGCACTCAGAGTTACCACAGGCAGTATGAAATCAACACCTATAGCTGTGATGGAGAAAATGGGGATGACCCAAGCACTGAGTGAACGCAGAGACACCAAGATGCTTTTACAAGCAGAAATGTTTCTTAGTATGCCCAGTCACCCTATGAATGAAAGATTCCAAAATTTAGCTTTGGGACGACTAAAGAGAAGTAGTTTTATCCACCAGGCCAAACGGCTCGGCAGACAAACCACTGATTTACCTGCAACTGATAGATCCTTAAATGCTGTCCCAGAACGGACCCCCTGGAGAGAGGAGTATAAGTTTCCAATACACATCAAGACTGAAGTGAAAGGGGTATTTGACAAGGAAGAACAAAACAGTGTGCAGCGCAAAACAGCCACCCTCAGTCTACTTGATGATGAATACCCGCAGAACCTTTGGGTCCGTGTTTACACAGATGGGTCAGCAGAAAGCGCAGTCAGAAACGGAGGTGCGGGAGTGTACATTGAGTATCCTAATAATACCAGGGATACAGCCAAATTACCAACGGGAAAGCACTGTCACAACTATGATGCAGAAGTTCAAGCCATCAAGATAGCGGCAGAGAAACTACTAAATACAGGGTATTTTTCACAACCAGTGGTATTCCTGACAGATGCAAAAGCAGTACTTCAGTCACTCCAGTCTGGAAAATTACCAAGCATACGGACACTATTATCCGAACTAAGCAACCGCTGTAAATTAGTAATGCAGTGGATACCTTCCCACTGTGGAGTTCCCGAAAACGAAAAAGCTGATAAACTAGCTAAGGAAGGTGCAACTGAAGAACAACCTAACATACCAGTCTCTTATCAACAGAAGAAGAGAATGATCAAATCAATCAGAATGCCACCGAAACTGGCACAAGATGATTACCATATTATGGACAGACCAGAGCAAGTCATTATCCTTCGCCTTAGAACAGGGCACAATCGACTTCGCTCCCACATGTACAACAAATTTAAGATTGGCCAATCAGCCATGTGTACTTGTGGACTGGCACCTGAAACAACAGATCACATCCTTAAAGACTGTCCCAGATTCAACGCTTTCAGGCAAAACCTTTGGCCAAAAGAGACACTTGTGGAAGTCAAACTTTACGGGCCGCTTAGTGAATTACAAAAGACAGTGAAATTTATACTAGAGACAGCTTTGCAGATATAGACAATTTATTTCATGCGAACGAAAGAAGAAGAAGAAGAAAGATCTCTAAACATATATGTTTACAGTACTCTTTATTGTCTGTAAATATGTTACAACTTTACTTTTTTGAAATAAAACTTAACAATATGCTTTAGCTTTATGACATAAACATTGCAATAAACAAAACTATAAATGAGCAAATACTGTTACATAACACTCCCGGTGTGGGTGCAGGGGCCACTTTGTTGGGGGGGGGGGGGGAACAAGAATAGACCAACTGCCTTTCCAGCAAGCATGTTGTAGGAGTCAATTAATTGGGGAATTCCTATAAAGTTGGTCAAATGAGTCAGGAACACAGGTGTACACGCAAAACTCAGACCCTGACACAAAGCAGGAGTACAACAACAACAACAACAAAAACCAGGGCTTTCCGCCAGAGCATAATACAACAGGCGAACAAAAAAGAAGCTACACAACAATTATTAAATTAACCTTTGCATCGTAAATTTGTTTCCATTCTTTAATTACATTTTCTATTGTTTTGTTTCAGGATCAGCAACAGTTGTTTATTATACTTATTTTAATAAAAAGTCAATTCTCCTGTGGCAAAGTCCACTAAGAATTCATTAAATGTCATGGGAAAAGAATCATCTGCTAGTGTCTCAGGCTCCTTCCAGTAATAAAGTTCTATCATTGTTTTAAGAGGATTGGTCTTTCTTTGCACTTTTTTAATCATCTCCATGTGTGCACAGTTCTTTCCTTCATCACACCAGATGTGACGAAGTAACACACCTGAAAGAGCGTCGGAGTCAATCATAAAATTCCTCAACTTATTTTTAGACTCTTCATCTACATCTTTAAACAAATTTAAAGCAAGTACTGAAAAAACTGTCCCTGAACGCCTAAATTCTGTTGTTATAATTTTTTCATATTGATCTCCAAGACCCTTGTCAAACTTCTGGAAATTATCCTGCAAACATTTCTTCTGCCGCTCAGCCTGCTGCAGCCTCACCTTATATCCACGACTAACTGCAAAATTGATAAGATATTTCTGTAGGTCATCATCGAATGATTTTAGCCAGTGCAAAGTTTGGTTTTGGATAGATTTCACCTTTGCGTCAATGAATCCGAGCTTAGCACTGGGAGCTCTTCGCATAGCAGCATCTACAATTGCAAGAGATCTTTCTGCATGCATGTTATGAAGTGAGGCAGAAGTTGTCTTTGCAATTAACTCAGCAGATGGCTTAGACAAGGGTCCATCTAAGTAGTCTTTAAACTGTCGACTTAGGGTTGAAATAAAAGCTTCTGCTAATGTTTTTGACACTTTCTTAAAATCTTCAAGCGGAAACCTAGTTTGATTTAATTCAGACTTCTCCATAACCCTACCAAAAGCATCAATTTCAGCTTGTATTAGGTGTTCCGGTTTAGATTCTACTTTCTTGAGGCTTTCTATGCATTCCTTCACCAGATGCACTGCCTCTAAATGTCCCCTTCCCTTGTCGTCTGTATAGAACAGCTACATCCATGGCCCTGTTACAAAACGTGAATATAATCCCAGCACCTGCAAATGAAGCAGGACCGTCTCATCTGTCAAGTGTTCACGAATTTTCACACACAGCACTTTTGCTTGTCTGTGTTCAACAAACTCTGTCAATATCTCCCGCTGCAGGTAAACGACAGCTGCCATATGGAACATGATGTTTAGACGGTTCCCAACATAGCGCTTGAAGATGCTGGAATTAATATTTTTGTTTCGCAAAAAGGCTATGAATGCACCTGGATCACCAGACCCATCCTTATATCTAAGTTTGGAAATTTGGTGTATCAGAGTTGCAGCACGGCATCCCAATGCTCTGTTCTGACTGTCTTGATCTGCAATATGATGCTGTTCAAGAATGTGCAAAGCCTCACGGGCAGATCTGGCAAGGCCATCCACAGGGTGAACCATGCACTTCAGGTCGGCCAAATCTCCGATCTCTTCCCGAAGCTTTTCGGTCACACAGCGGTTGACAGCAGCTCTGTCCGTCATAGTACTGTTCAACTTGCTTTTAACTAACTCCTTGAAATCAAAGACTGGAATCTTGAAAGCATCACAGTACACCTCAAAAACATCAGACAGAACCTGAATGACATGCTCATACACATGATTTGTTGCTGATCCTGAAATATTACCAATATTAAGTGTTAGAGAGTGTCTACCAAGCGATGTTGTCACAGACACATGTACCTCATTGATATGGGATCCTTGTTTTGTTGTGGAATCCCATCCCAGTGTGCCAGCTTCGCACTCATGCAACATCTGGCCCACTTGAATACTGGCAAGCACACCAAGCTCATATGCCATCTGTGCTATGGTAGACACGCAAGGTACATTTAACAATCTTTTTTGAAAAGCAATTCCTGAAATGGAAGTCAACAAACGAGAAACGTTAACAACACTGACATTACGCATTAAACACTCATATATACAAAGTCTAAGTTTGTAGTCATATTTTCCAGCCTCTTTTGTTATTATGTCGGAATTTTCCGCAGGTTCTTCAGCAGATTCTTCAAGCATGGCTGCTCGGTTTTCCCAAAGTAAACTTCTTTCTCTTTCCTTACTCAGCTTTGTTTTCATTTTCTTCATTTTACAGGTAAATTTCTTTTTGGTTTCATATAATTCAGTTCTCAGACAAGCCTTCTCCTTATCTGTTACTTCAAGCTCTCTGCGCAGGTATTCAATACTACAGGTCAATTTTGTGAGTTCCTCCTTAAATAACTTTTCCTTTGTCCTGAGTGTCGAACCATTAACTTTCTCAGTGATTTTCATCTGTCTCCTTAACCTGGTATATTTTGATCTCCAAAGGGTTGCTGCCTGCGACTGCCGTCGTATCTTCTGATTCAGTAATTTCAAAGACATCTGTTTTTTTTCCTGTCTGTGATGCTGTTTAAGTGTTCTGATCTGGAGACGTAAGCATTTGTTCTCCTTATGCAGATTCAATATTGTCTGCTGTTTGGTGATACAGCTGTCACAGTGCCTTCTTAAACGCTTTGGTGACGGTGAATGGGAACAAATTGAAAAAGATTCATGATGATTATTAACAGAGTCTGAGGTTTCAGAAGTGTTTTGTGAAAATGCAAGATCAGGCTGTATGAGTGGTGCAGCTGCAAGATCAGGTTGTATGAGTGGTGCAGCTGCAAGATCAGGTTGTATGAGCGGTGCAGCTGCAAGATCAGGTTGTATGAGTGGTGCAGCTGCAAGATCAGGTTGTATGAGCGGTGCAGCTGCAAGACCAGGTTGTATGAGTGGTGCAGCTGCAAGATCAGGTTGTATGAGCGGTGCAGCTGCAAGATCAGGTTGTATGAGTGGTGCAGCTGCAAGATCAGGTTGTATGAGTGGTGCAGGTGCATGTGCAGCTGACGAATGTGATTCTTGAGCCTTAAATGGTATTGCGAATGGCTCCTGGTTCAATTTTAATAAGTTTGTCCACTGCTGGCTATAATTGATTGGTTTTACAGCATTTCTCTTAACCTTGCTTACAGAAGTTGTTAATGCTAGCTCGTGTACCTGTCTATCTGGTACTGCTGCCTGAACAATAGTTTTAATTCTTTTGCATATATCTGCAGTGGACAATTTCTCAGTCAGGATTAGATGAGCTATGTAGCCTCTTTTAAAAGGATATTGAGCTTCAAAGGTTGAAAGATATGCTCTAAAGTCAGATGCTGTTTTCTTTTCCATGGTCAGAAGGAGCTATCTGTGGAGGAAAAAAAATGTATAGATAATACTAAATCATTCAAAAATAATACATAACTTCAATTGTATACCTTATAATTTCCAGCTATCCTGTGAATAACGACCACATAATATGGCAGCCGAAAACAGGGCTTCAGCCACATGTAAACTGCGGACTTTTTGCAGCTACAATAACAAGTATCTCCCACAACGCTATGCGCGCCGTGGTTTGGGGATAAAGTAGATGGCAGGGATTCACAAGCAAAGCTGCAGAAGAGAATTAAAATTTGTTTAAAAAATACCACCAAATCGGCAAAGCTTCACTTACTATCACCGTCTAATTTCAAACTTCAAACCATCCTCCTATATAAACTATAATTGTAATTATAAATTTGAATTATAATAAATAAATGTAAAGGGGAAAGTCCAGATTTAAAGCAGGCTATACTATTGTGTTGTTATGGTAACGGCAGTAAACGTTCTAGTACCAATGGCTGTCCCCGTCATTGTTTTCTTTCACTTCACATAGACTAGTTTAATTAAAAACGTGTAGTATGTTTAACTAGTTATTTATAAGTATAAAATTTTCCATACAAAAGTAAAAATGGTTGGACAGTTCAAGTATTTAATCAATTATAACGTCTATGCTTTTGAAACCCACTGTGAATATAAAATAATCCAGATAATATTAAACCTGAAGACCACATGGCGGCACTCTTCCGAATACCGGTCCCAAATTATTTACTGTTTAAAAAATCCCATTTAGGGCCTCAAGAGGTCACATAGTTTAAAATATGGAACAGGAACACTACGAACTATGCTTCGTGTTATTATATAATTTCATGGGAAACCAACTCTAGAGTCTTCGGTAGTATAGTTGTACGTGGGTGATCGGTGTTCGATTCCCTGCAGGGTGATAATTTTATTTTTAGCTCTTAAAAGGACAGTTGGGATGTTTTGTTGTGGTTTACAGATAGGCTGCTGTGATATCTGCTCCTTTTACACTAGCACAACCGATTTGAGCAGTCTTAAATAGGCGCCTTTTACAACATACTTTTTAGGTGGCAGTGGATCTATTCTTGGCTCCCCTTTCAATATCGGACGAGAGCTGGATGGCTTAGTTCAGTTTAGTGGGAGTTCTCTCCCTTGGCCGCACTGGTAACAGTGAGCGGAAAAGTAACGAATCAAAGAAGACAGTGAGGTCGATATCAGGGCTGCCAATGCTTGGTTGTGTCCCCAGGTCTGGTTTTTTTTTTTTTTTTGACGTTGAGGGGAAATCTGTTTTTTTTTTTTTTTTTTTTTGGTTTTTGCCGATCGATCTGTATGCTTTAATGACCGATAAATTCGCGTGGTTAGGGGTAGGATTAGGGTTAGGGGTAACGTTAGGTTACGGTTAGGGGTAGGGTTAGGGTTGGGGTTAGGTTTAGCGTTAGATGTGACCATTTTGACGCAGGAGTTCCCTATAATCGCGCACAGTCACATACACACCCAAACAGTCGACGCACTGTGGGTGCTACGGGCAATTCGCCACCGATTGGGCACCAGCCGCGCGCTATTGGAGTCATATTTGGCAGAATTTCATTGGCGCCACTCCCACAAGCATCAGATTGTCGGCCAGTATTTGGAACTCCTACGTCAAAATTTTCACACCCAACCCTAACCCTAACCCTACACGCAACCGTATGATGATAGGCAACCCTACACGCAAGAGTATGATGACTAAGCAACCCTTCACGCAACCCACTAAACTGAACTAAGCCGTCCAGCCCTCGTCTGGTACTGCAAGGAGAGCCAAAAACTATTCTATTCCTCCCCACGTACCTTTAATGGATCGAAAACTAATCCTCCCCACTTCACTTAAACATTGAATCAAAACATTTTCCTCCAAACGCCGCGTCAATGGATCTAAAACAACCCCCCCCCCCCCTTCCCCCTCTCCCCAGCGCTTTGCCTAACGTCTTATTAAGACCATTAATCCTATTTAAAAGTCATTTCCTCAAAATATCTTTATAATACAGCAAATTACTTAAATGATTTGTAGTTTGAAACACTATTATATAAAATTCTCTAAATATCAGAAAACAGTAAGTATTATTTAATTATCGGGCTCCTAGTCACTAGTGAAAAGTTCCCAGACAAGATGGCAGACGATTTTTTTTCAGACACTGTTCGAAAGTCCAAAGCAGTGTTGCCACTTTTCTTTGACAAAAAATATCAAAAACGGTGTCAAAAAATATCTAAAAAGGATCTAAATCTGCGTAGAAAAGATCTAGAAAAAACATCCAAATTGAAAAAGTTAAAAATTACATAGCTTTCGTTTGACTTACCCTACATAATCATGTCCTCACCTTCACAATGGTCTGCCTCACAAGATCCACAGGATAAACTTAGCTTGGATAATGAAGTTGAAGCTTCAGATCCAAAATGACCCTGGTATGCTTTAGCTGTTCAAATTTCTTTATAAGTGGAACAGTAGGCTTATTTCTCTAGTCTCATCAGGCCGAATTTCAATGGCACGATAGCATTTAAGAGGTCAAATTTCATCCTGTTTTTTTTTTAGGTTAGATTTGATATAATTCCTAGCACTGAAAACTCTTTCTACGTCAGCATTTGAGTGGGGTAGTATCGTGGCAAACATGGCACTTTAAAGAGCTTACAGAAGGGACTGTTTGATGAGGCATCTTTAAATTGTCTCACTTCACTCCAAAACGCTTTAGTTTATGTTTTGTTTGTCCATTCAGCTAACTTTCTTTTGGTTAACTGATATTCTGCTTCGGCGACACTGTTATCAGTAGCCCCTAAAAATTTCAAAACTACAATATTTAGGTATGTCCTTTATTGGCTGAAGTATGTTGCTCACAGAAAAAAGTGAAATATTTTTTAAAACATTTAGATTTCAGGAAGTCTCTACTTCAGTTGCTTCAATAAAGAGATAAGGAAATCTTGACAGCGTTTTCTTAAGTTGTTCTCTTCATTCTCTGTTAACAGTCTTTTTGTTTTTAAATCATCAATTTTTGATTCGATTTAATATCTAAGGTGTGGCTTAGGAGCCAAATAGCTCTCTATAGTGCAAGTGAGCAAATCAGCTTTAGAAGTTGGCAACACCAGTCTTTTACCAAGAGAAATAGCAAGGTGAGATCATCAAGTAATTTAACTTTATCAACAAGTTTAAATTCGAACAGTTTATTAACTTTTTGCACTTCCATTAGAATAGGTTATAAAAAGAGAATGAATGACAAATTTTTTTTCATCTCTGTACATTCCATATAGTATTTCAGCTGTGTAGCACTTTTTACTTTGACTTGTTATTTCAAAGTGTGTCTTCAACTTCAGCCATTGCTTCATAATTCTTTCAACAGCTGGTTAAATTGATAACCATCTAGTTTTGCAATCTGACAGAATTTTCGGTGGTGTGGAACCATCATTCAAGGCTGTATATAATGTATTGTATTGCTGTTGTCTGACAAATGATTTGGAAAACCAGTAAAGTGTTTCAGCAATAAGGTATTCCAAATTCCTTGGTAAATATTTAGATGAAGAATGTGATAATGCTAGCTGCAATGAATGACGCATACATTTTATAAGTATTAACGATGGGTTAGCTTCCTTCAACTTGGCATAAATGCCATTGTTTATATCAACCATCACTGAGGCATTATCAGTACCAATTACAGCTAAATTCTTCAAGCCTAACTGTTTGCTGATTAAAAGATCCTTCAGTTCCTAAACTATACTTTCTACATCACACTTTTCTAATAGAACTAGTCCAACATTTTTTACAAATCGATAAAATGGTCACAGTTTGAAATTGCGCAGTGACAAATTAAAAACATTGCGACCGATACTTCAACTTTTGATATTTATTTATCAGTATAGTTTTGAAAACAGATGTCAGTGGTGTAATATCTTTAAATGAAACTACAGTTTTATGCTTTTTTAGTCTCTGCATGACTCTTTGAGTTTTGTATTTTCGCTTTAATTTCACACTTGCAGTACTTACAACAAGCTTTGGTCATATCGCCAGTTTTTAATTGTGTCATCATGCAACCACTCTTTCCACATTTTTTGCTCATACTTTACTTTTGGCATGTTGAACTGTTTTTTCAAAGTGAAAGCCACATAAGAAGGTGAGCAATTATTTTTTTTTAAATCACATGAAAAAGAAACGCAAAGTCAGCACAGTGAGGATACGGTTGACACAAAGTTAGTATGATTTAGGTGCATTTTTATTAATCAGTACCGGGGCTGCCAGATATTTATGCGTTGACCCTAGTGAGAGTTCAAAGTTCAAGTAATGGCAGTTGTCACAATGTCCGTGCCAGACCAAAACAAAAATATTGTAGTAAATATTTTACACAGTAATTATTAAATTGACAATGAAAGAAAAAAAAATCTATAAAATATCTAACTCCATATGAATAGAACTAGAAAAATATTTACGATCTAAACGTCAAAAACAGTATCTAAATGCAATGAAAAAGATCTAAATTTAGATATAAAAGATCCAAAGTGGCAACACTGGAGAGGAATGAAAGTGAAATAAAACCGTGTGCAAAGATATGTGACATAGTATTATTCCAGAGAAATTTGACTAAAAAGCTCAACAAAATGGGAAAGAGGAAAACGTGCACAAAACAACACAACGTAACGTTTCGGCTGGGCAGCTTTTTTCAAACATAAGTGAAATACACAAACGAGGAATGGAGAGTATGTAGATCTCTAAGGGGTGACGTGAGCGACGTTTAAATGTGATGCGGAATAAATGAAATAAAATATAATAAACGATGGCTAAAAAATATAGTCACAATACTGGGAATAAAAGAAATGCAAGTGTTAATGATACATAAATGATACTGATAAGAAATAGAATAAGGTAATAATATAAAATAAAATAATTAACATTTAAAATGTGATAAGATTAGAACTATTTAGATGAAGGTATGTTGGATATTGATACCACTTGGACTAAGAACGCCAAGGCTGTGGATAAGGCGATTTTCCAAAGTGAGGCGGGTAGTATGATCGCCAGAGCAAGATTTTAATGCTGTGACATATATGTCATCTTTACCGCTGTGGTCAGGGCTATTAAAATGAAGAGGGATTGGTTTCAGTGTCTTCTTGTCGATTTTGAAGAGGTGTTCCCGGAAACGATCAGCTAGCTTCCTGTCAGTCTCCCCAATGTATGCCTTGCTGCATCATTTGCAGATAATTGCATAAATTACGTTGCGGGATTATCCTAAAAGGTTTCGCCACCAAATTCCATCCTTCAGTAGGCCCGCCATCCTTGAACTACAGCCAACCATTGGCCAGAATCGAGGAGAAATGCGCTTATCTTCGCATGCGTTGCATACTGGATGCACACGAACGCCACCTCCAACAACTGGGCGACCAGATTGAAATTCTGGTCTACAATCTACGTAGGCTCTTAACCGACAACAGGTTGGCCTATTTGATCATTCCCTCTACTATTCACACTACCAATCAGGAGTGGTATTCTTTCCTTTCCAATACCAAGAAGAATAAAATGAACTGCCTCCGGCCCCCACAATCCTTTGGAGCACCTGCTAATCCAGCCTTAGCCCAAAATCGTGTTGTTTGCATCCCACCAGACCTACCCCTCTCCGATTATGAACGCTCACTCCTTAGTAAAGGCTTGAAATTTGTCCCTCTAAGAATACGTGCTGACAAATACACTCTCCTTCAGGATGCACACTCCTTCTATCGCCGTCTACGCCTGAAACATCATCACTTGGGTCAGCCACCCGCCCCCACTGGGCCTATTGACGAAACTACATTTCTTTCAACGGCCAATAAATCACGTTCACAGTGGACTTCTCCTGTTGGTAAATCTAAGGCGCTTGATCTATACATAAGCCAAACGCTCCATACTATCCAACAGTTAGAACAAAGGCCTTTACCTAAATCCAATCTCTCCAAAAGTGAATGGCGGGTACTCTCCTCCCTCAGAAAGAGGAACGATATTGTTATAAAATCAGCTGACAAAGGGGGCGCTGTAGTAGTTTAGAGGAAGGATCTTTATATTGAGGAAGCCAGTACTCAACTCGGAAACCCGTTTTCTATTCCGCCAGAAGGGACGACCCCACAGTCTCCAACAATAAGAAAGTCAAGGACACGTTACAATCATTTATTTCACAGGGTACTCTTCCTAAGCAGGCCAACAATATGCGTGTTTTTGACAGCCAACTTGTCAAACCGTGTATGTACTTGCTGCCTAAGATTCATAAGCCCAACAACCCTGGACGTCCCATTGTATCTGCATGCTCCTGTCCCACGGTGAATCTTTCTGAATTTTTAGATAATATTTTTCAACCGATTGTCACCAGTCTCCCTTCATTTGTCAAGGACACCAACCATGCCCTCAACATTTTCGAATCCATCAGACTACTTCCCGGTAAAACCTATCATCTTTTCCTAATACACGTATGCTCCCTCTATACGTCTATCCCTCACTCTGATGGTCTTAGAGCACTCCAGTTCTTTTTGGATAGAAGGTCCAACCCGATCATACCTACTTCAGTTCTTGTACGCCTTGCCGAACTGGTACTGACCCTTAACTCTTTTGAGTTCAATAGTGACTATTTTGACCAGATCAGTGGGGTCGCGATGGGCGCCAAGATGGGTCCTAGTTACGCTTGCCTCTTTATGGGCCACCTGGAATACGAGGTCAGTTTATCATACCCGGGCAGGTTTCCGGAGGTGTATAGGAGATACATAGATGATGGCGTAGGTATCACCGAAATGTCCATGGTTGAGCTTGACCAATTTATTTCTTACATCAACAATTTCAATCCGGCTATCAAATTCACCTCACTGATCTCCACCACTTCAGTTAACTTTCTTGACATCACGATTAGCATCGATTTCCCGTGTCTGAAAACCACAGCCTACTACAAATCCACGATTCTCACAGTTATCTCCTCTATACGTCTTCTCACCCACTACCGTGTAAAAATTCTATTCCACATTCACAGCTCCTTCGATTGCGCAGGTTGTGCTCTGATGATTCTGACTTCTTTGATAAATCAGTTGAACTTCTTGCCCGTTTCTATCCGGAACACATTCTACAAAGTTTTAGCAATCACCAGGAAAGATGCTTTTCATACCAAACGTAACTCCACCAATGATGGACCTAAATTGATCTTGACTTTTCACCCTAACAATGTGGTTGCTTCCAAAGTATTCTTTCGTCATTTGGACATCCTCCGCTCTGATCCTGACACCAAGATTATCTTTAGTGAGAAATCTAGATTAGTTTACAGTTTACAGACGAGATCGCAACCGTAAAGACATACTTGTCCGAAGCCGACTCCCACCGATCCACACAGCACTTTCTTTTGGGACTACTCAGTGCTCACGCAGCACCTGCAAGACATGTCCTTTCGTTGTCCAGACTTCTTCGGTCAGTTTTCTCGGCACTCTTCCGAATACCGGTCCCAAATTATTCACTGCCAAAAACTTCGAGAGCCTCATAAGTTATGTAGTAAAAGCATTTAGGCCATCCTCAGCTTCTGCCGTTAGTGCTCGAAAGACAACGATGTATCCTTAGTAAGCGCCGGGGAGAGAGGGAGAATCCACCTTTGGAGAAAAGTTTTGATTCAGTTTAAGTGACGTGGGGAGATTAGTTTTCGCATTAAAGCTACGTGTGGAGGAATAGAATAGTTTTACATTACTCATGACTCCTCTTGTGGGTTCCAGGGCCACATGTTTGAGGGGAAAAAAGAATAGATCCACTGCCACCTAAAAAGTATGTTGTAAAAGGCGCCCAAATAAAGACTGCTGAAATCGGTTGTGTTAGTGTAAAAGGAGCAGATATCACAGCCTATCTTTAAACCACAACAAAACATCCCAACTGTCCTTTTAAGGGCTAAAAATAAAATTATCAGCGGGGAATCGCTCATCACCCACGCACGTACAACTATACAAAGACTCGAGAGTTGTTCCTTTATATAATAACGTAGTTTGTAGCGTTCATGTTCCATATTTTAAACTATATGACCTCTTGAGGCCCTAAATGGGATTTTTTAAACAGTAAATAATTTGGGACCGGTATTCGGAAGAGTGCCAGTTTCCCTAATGGTTCTTTTCAAATTAGGGAACCTTTTACTTGCGAATTCCGCAACGTAATTTATGCAATTATCTTCAAACGATGCAGCAAGGCATACATTGGGGAGACTGGCAGGAAGCTAGCTGATCGTTTCCGGTAACACCTCTCCGATATCGACAAGAAGACACTCAAACCAATCCCTCTTCATTTTAATACCCTGACAACAGCGGTAAAGATGACATATCTGCCACAGCATTACCATCTTGCTCTGGCGATCTTACTACCCGCCTCGCTTTGGAAAATCGCTTTATCCACAGCCTTGGCGTTCTTAGTCCAAGTGGTATCAATATCCAACATACCTTCATCTAAATAGTTCTTCTAATCTTATCACATTTTAAATGTTAATTATTTTATATTATTACCTTATTCTATTTCTTATCAGTATCATTTATGTATCATTAACACTTGCATTTCTTTTATTCCTACTATATTTTTTAGCCATCGTTTATTATATTTTATTTCATTTATTCCGCATCACATTCTTTTAAACGTTGCTCACGTCACCCCTTAGAGATCTACATACTCTCCATTCCTCGTTTGTGTATTTCACTTATGTTTGAAAAAAGCTGCCCAGCCGAAACGTTACGTTGTATTGTTTTGTGCACGTTTTCCTCTTTCCCATTTTGTTGAGCTTTTTAGTCAAATTTCTCTGAAATTCATTGTATTAGCTTGACTGCAGTCACCCCCATAGTTTCACTATTACTATATGAGTTTATTCTATATTGCATACACTATGTAATATTTGTTGGGTAATGCATATATCATATTATAATGTGTATTAATATATATGTTACGTGTGATTTTGTTGTCTAATCTATATGTTATATGTCATATTTGTTATGTACTGTATTTGTTAGGTCATATGTGATGTGCAATATGTATGTTGCACGTCTTATTTGGTGTATTATATATATATATACATATTATGCATTTCATACTTACACTTCATTTGGCACTGAAATATTTTGTTTTATAATTATAATGCGTATGTATATTTTATTTTATTTTGTAAAATTGTTCACTTAGGCTGAGTAATATTTTTTTTCCAGTTTCTTTTCTATTTTGTTCTCATTAGTTAAGACATAAAAGATAATAATTCTTTTTTCTTTTCTTTTGGTTTTTCATGGTAAAGTTGAAAAAAAAAAAAAAAAAACATTTTCTTTAAAAAACAATAACTAAACAATAGGTAAAATTTAAGTGCAACGTGTTGTTGTTGTGAAGTCAACCACATTTGGGTTTTGGTGGATGACAGCACAACTGCCAACTTGCTGCATGAACTAAGTGACTAAGTAATTATAAAGATGTAAACATAATGTAAATGTAACTGTTTTTGTAACTGGAATATAAACATGACAAATTGTAGACTATAGGTTTTAGACGGTATCTAACTAAAATTTAATTTTAGGATTTTACTTTATTTTTCCACAACTTTGAATTTATTTTTGGAACATTGATCTTATTTTTTTTTTTATTTTTTAAGTAGAAAAAAACTTTAAATGAAATAAATTAATAACATAAAGTAGATGGTTTGGTATTTATAAAACAGATGTTGATTTTTATAATATTATTATTCTCAATATTCACTGAGAGTAACCACAGATTACACTAAAAGTTGTACATCAGGGAAAATACACTGGAGATTTGACTTCATCCCTGTTGGTTGTGAATGTGTCTCACAAGCCACATTTGGGTTTACTATTTATACTGCACTGTGGGTCAGAAGGTGTGACTAGTGTCCGCAGAAGTGATTGCTTGAAAAGAGACACATTCACGACGGTATGTCAGGAAGACGGAAGGCTTCCATATTAACCATAGAGTACTCGGGAAGAGTCATTGATATCTATGATGACCATTGATATAAGTTTTCGCTGGGAAGTGCATTCGATGGCGTCCAACTAGGCACGGGAGTATAGTTGGGTTAGTGGGTCCCGAGCAGGTTGATTGTCCACCCACATATAATTTTTTTAGTCATCCCCATTACGATCAGTAAGTGTCAGAAAATAGTGGCATATTTGTGACGGGTATTGACATTATTGGTAGCCACAGAGGGAAGAGTTATCCTCATAGGTATACAGACCCCAAAGAAATATATATGTACTGTTTTTTTTTCAAGTAACTGACTCAGAAGAATGAATATGTCAAATTTAGATAAACACTGACCTTACTTACATAAGTGGACTGACTATTGACTTTCAACAATAGGACATCTTAGATTTAAGTAACTAAAGGTTGACACAACCATGTGGAAATCCCATACCCGATAGAGATACTTGACTACAGACTTAGTCAATGAACTTAGATGTCTGTTGTCAGAAAGTATCTATCCTAAGGAGGGGCGGAATCATCACGTATGAACGAGCTGACCCTCAGTAAAACTCAGTGTGAGACCGGGGAGTTTGACCACGGAATAAACTGGGTCGAGTTAACTGGCTTAAGCCAGGTCCCACGGTTAACACGTATTACCGCGTGTCGAGAAATGAACGCGGCAGGGGAACAAAAAGCTTGGACAGGGCTCGCTGGAGGAGAGTGGTGTGGTAGACATTGGACTGGACGAGACGTAGCGCTTGGACTAGGTAAACGTACGTTAAGTTTTAGTTACGGCTAGATTGAATAGTATTAGTGGTTAGTATTTTTGCGGTAGGTTGTGTTTCCATTTAATGTTTCTACGAGATAGTGTAGAGTTAATGTTCCTTGTATAGTAGACGTTCCACGCAGTATTTGTTAAGCAGCTAGTGAATGTGTGACACGCATTGTTAATGGCGGTAACACTGCCCAGTCACACTTAGGCCATACACCTTACGTGTGTCACTGAGTCCCGCATGGCAATAGACGGCCGCTTAGTCAGCACTGATAAAAACTGTTAGTTTGGAATCGTGTCCTTGGGGATCCATGGGAACGGCTTGGGTTGACCAATAAATATAAAAGCTGCTCAACGCTAGCGTTCTGGATAAGGACTGCCAGCTTAGTTAAGGTGTTACTAGTTGTATTGTTCGTTGTACATTAAAGATTATGTTTGTACTCAGCAGGTGCGTGTCTTAAGTGCGTTCGTAGGGTAGTGAAGTCTGTTAGCTGGCCTACCTAGCGAGCCATAGAAAATATATTTGTAAAGTAGGTCGCTGACACTCCTGGTCTGCCTCATGGTCTGCTTTTATTCAGCTTCTTTTGTGTACACAGTATTTCTGTTTTCTGCGATTCTCTATTCTCATCATCTATTCACACTAGTGATGACACCATTAATTAGTGGTGATTTAAACAGATTATGAATGTTGCTTCTCACTCTCTATTCTCTGCTGTTTATATTTTTGATGGGTCCAAAAACGCATAATAAGACTGTTCCCAAAAGCTAGTAATAAGGATTTATCTCTGTTAGTTGCACTACTGTTTCACAGTCTTAGAGGAGAGTATATTTTTGTTTTATTTTGTTCTGGTTCTAACTGTAATACATTTCGTTCGTTGGTGAGTGAATTATGTGGAAGACTTGAGTCTCAACTCACATGTTTGATGCTTTGGTGTTCACGCACAAAAAGGGCTGGCATTTATCAGAGTAAATAGGTATAAAAAATAATTCCCTTTACCATGGTGCCATATCCATTAGAAATATATTGCAGAAGATGTTGTTGTTGTTACCCCACTACCTTGTAACTAGGGAAGCCTTCAATTTCACAACATCCATATAGCAAGCACTGCAAGCTCAGAAACCAGTGAGATGTGAAAGACTAGTAATGGACCTAGTATATTTGGATAAAGTTAAAGTAGAGAGGACTGACTTCATTGCACACTGTTTTTTTTTCTCATATGGCTCAGTCTCTCTTTGCAGAATGACTAGCTGCCTACTGTTAAGTGTCGCACAAAAACAAGCTCTAATAATTATTAGGTTGTAACCACAAACAGCACAGCACACACTTGACCAATACGCAGAGAAACACACCATGATCTAAACATTACAGTAGGTTCTAATTTCTAAGAAAATCATACATTTTATGAACAGCATAAAGTTACCCCCAATAAAACCAAGCACATTCACGTATTTTGAAGTTTTCGATGCACACATACATGCATAAAATATTTACCTGAATACTTTCTTCTTCTTCGCGTTCACCAGCTGTAAACTCTGGTGGAAAGTTCTGGTTGTTCATCCACTTTTGGACTGAGGTCCTGTTCCAGAACCTGAGTGTTGCGTGTGCATCCGTTTTACAGATCTGATTCATTTGTATGCAGACTGCTGGTTTCTTGCCTCTCAGGCAGATGCACTCCAACTTCCAAGGAAGCTCCCAATTAGTCGACTCTACAAAATGCTTTTGGGTCTATTCTTGTTTTCTCTATAATATGGCCCCAGAACCCACACAGGGATATCTGAATACAAAACAAATTCGCACACAATTTTATACTTATCTCAACATCTAGAATGAGAATGGAGGCGGAAGCAGTAATGGCAGTTTCCTTGATGGTTGGAAAGTTGAAACGCCTGACATGTTGTAACTGTAATGGACTCGCAGAGCATGCTTCAGAAAACAGAAACTGGTGCCTTGTGTCAACAGTGACTTGCATCATTATGTAAGACTCAAATGAGTAGCAAATCATGAATTGTTTTCCCACGGTATTTGAGTGTATGAGGTAATGAGCAGACTGATGGACTGGCTGCTACTGCCCCTCTTGAGTATTTAGCTGCATTATGATAAAGCAGACCTGTCAAAGGTTCCTTGTGATCAAGTAGACGGTGCAGCATAACAGGCAGAACATCCATATCTGGAAAGGAAAATTTAGCTGGTAGTGTGCAGAAGGCCAGGACGATTTTTTGCCCTAAAAGGTGGGGGGGGGGGGGGGGGGGGGGCTGTCAAATACGATCAAGTTGCCACTAGCACTATTATTACTGGGGACTCTGATTGCTAATGAGAAAGGGGATGGAGCACTTACAGGGAAAGTCCTGAGTGCAGTAATTTCAATTCTTGATTCAATCATTCATCATACATACATTTGCACAAGAATACTCAAACGACATAATAAACTTTTTTTTTTCCACATAATTCTTTAAGACATATTATCAAGAAAGCAGGCAATATACCGATCATTACACAAGAAAAATGGGAAACCAGAGGGTAACTGCCAGTAGTAAATAAAATAATATTTTCAAATGTCTAACATAACATTTAAATAAAACATTGGTACTTACTAAACATGATGACAATAAGTACATTTTTTATAGTGATTAAAAGGAAGGAAACAGTGAATAAACTTTCTTTAGGTATGCCATGAAAGTGAGAGTCCAAAATTCGTTGTAATGATGAGCACAATAAACAAATGACATGGAGATGGAAGTAATTGGGGTGAGAGCACACACACACACAATCAAAAACCACTATGCAGTTAAGTATTATGTGATGACACCACATAAAATGAGAAAATATCAGTTAATCATGTAAACAGTCCCTTGCAGCATGTTGCTCTCATCACAGGAAAGCAACTGGGTCCCACGCTAACTTCTCCACAGCAAGAACTTTCCAGCCCAGACTATCCCTGATATCCTGTGTCTGCCATTGTGCTGGTGTCGCCTCTTCTAGGAACTTCATCCTTCAATATTGTACTCAACAAAGCATTATGACGTTAAATATGGCTAAGTATTTATGGAACCATTTATGATCTATGTAGTCAAGTCCACAGCTTTATAAGAAAATGGTTAACACAATCAATGATTGTTTTACAAAATTACAGCTCTAACGTATCTAACAAACAAGCTAGACTGCTGGCTTCAGGAAGACAAAGAAATCTTATACAGAACGCAGGTGCAGAAAAAAAAAAAAGCTGTCAATCTGTCACAACAAACTGTTTTAACAACAAACAAACACACAAATCGTGTTTTATCCTATGTAGAATAATTTTTTTTTGGTTTAAATTTAAAACAAAATATGTTTCAAGACACTAAAGTGTCTAGACACTAAAGTATCTATAACCATATTGCCTGTTTTTAAATATTATAACTGAGTTTTAGAGATATATGTTTCTTTGAGGAGAGGCGGGATAAACTTCTTGTTAGAAAGTTTACAAATGTGCATGTAGAATGTTTTCTATGTGATCTTAATGTCAGTTACAATACTAACTTCTTTTATATCAAGCAACTCAATGGATATCAGAAACAATTGTTTTTTTGCTGTGCATAAGACAAGCTCAGTGAAATAATGAAATATGTTAGTCATCAGATCCTCTTCCCTGTACATCAAACCACACTGCCCATAATGCCTGCATCCCTTCCTCAGTATATCCTTCTTTATGATATGACAGACAATACCAGATCTGTAAGACTTCACAGAAATACTGAGTCATGTTTCAGTGCAAATTTAGTTCCTGATTTTATCAAACACAGCTAGATAAAGTCATATTTGAATGCAGATGTGGTTCCTGACTTTATCAATGACAGCTAGATAAAGTCATGTTTGAGTGCACATTTGGTTCCTGATTTTATCAATGACAGCTAGATAAAGTCGTATTTGAGTGCACATTTGGTTCCTGATTTTATCAATCACAGCTAATCTACAAATGATCGATAAGTGAAGATGCACAAAACTGATGAAGGATGGTTATGTCTGGATATAAGTTGCTTCTGGACCTATAATATCTAAAAATCACTGAAATTTTTAAGAAATCTTTATTTAGGGATGGGACGTCATCAATGAAGCAAAGGACTTCAACTCTGCCTGCCTTCTTGGGGTGGCCCGGGATATCTGGTTCCTCTAGATATTTATAAAAGAAACTGACCAAGACTCCAAGTTTTCTCTGCTTTTTCAAGTTTCTTATGTTCGATGTATGTCAAAAATGGGGCAGCCATCTTTAAATTGTCATTATGACACCACCATGTTTGTCGGCATCGTGATGCCACATGTGGAACACTTATAAGGTTTTCATCTGAAGCCCCATCGTAATAATATAATCTTGATTTTTATACAAAACTTCACTAGGTGATGATCATATGCTTCATAAAAGCAGGATTAAAAAAAAAAAATGTAATAAAAAAACACTAGAATTTCAGATTCATGAAGTTTTATTGGAAAGGGGCTTCACCCCCTCCTCCCTTTTTAGCACCATCCTACTAGGCACCTGACTCTTCTCAGGAAGGTGAAGTGAGGTTAAATTTTCATTTATTTCATTTAACTGCTTTTGTATTTATTTACTTTAGTATTAGGCAGTAAATAAATGATGTTATACAAACCTGTTGATGCATAATATGCCAATTAATACACACACACAAAAACAACACACACACACACAAACAACACACACAAAAAGAGTTTTACTTTATTATAGGAAAGGACTAACCGATGTGTGTCCACATCATTATTCACACAAATGAATATTTTTCATGACACCTCAAACACACTGGTAGTAAATTGACAGTACCTGCATTTATTAAAAGAACTAAAATTTGCATGTATATATGAAATATTTACAGATAAGTTTTCAGTTATTCATTCCTTTATACAACATGTAAACACAAACACACATTACTGTTCATGGCCATATATTTCAAAATAACCATCTTCACTAATAGCTATAATGTTAACTACTGTAACTTCCTTTGAAGTCCTTATATGACTACGATTTTTATTGGCTTTCAAAAACTTATGAAGCTTGCAACTGTGCCATTCTCTGAGATATTTGGTGTCTGAGGTTTTGAAAAACGGATAAACATCACGGCACCCGGGTGTAACCCATAAATGCTCCGTTCTTATTCTAACTCAAGTCTGAGTCAAAGAAGCTCAGCATCGGCGTGGATTCTGAAATACTTTGGATAGATTTTAAACTCCAGTTTTGCCCGGGCAGTGTTGTTAGGCTACTCTTTTCGATTTCCAAGTGCCAAGGAATTTTTTACGTGCGCAACAATGCACTGGGGTGTCTCGATTTCACTGCCCAGAGACCAGGGGGAATTACTAGAAGTCCACGTGAACAAACCCCAGCTTTTACCGGGGATTGAAGGAGGAACCTCTAGCACTCGAGGCAGACACCATGCCTCAAGACCATGCAGCCCCCTATTATCTGTTCTAAATGTACTAAAACATGTACTCAAAAACAAACACACAAAAAAAGGTAAAATACTGTCTACAGCTGAATACTTGTACCCATTCACACAAAAAGGTTACAAAT
Organism: Candidula unifasciata; assembly: GCA_905116865.2. NCBI lineage: Eukaryota > Metazoa > Mollusca > Gastropoda > Stylommatophora > Geomitridae > Candidula > Candidula unifasciata. The sequence goes on along the minus strand of CAJHNH020007846.1, from coordinate 296,872 downwards.
GATAAATAGCTGAACATTCACACCAGAAAATGGAAACAGATTATCAAAAGCTGAATAACATTTGTACTCGCAAATAACAACATGCTATTTATAGCTGAACATTTGCACCAACAAATAATTAAATGTTATCTTTATGTGACCATTCACATACACTTCTTCTTCACATTAACCAGCTGTAAACTCCAGCAGAAAGTTCTGGGTGTTTGTGCACCTTCCGTCTTTACTCTTGTTCCAAAATCTCAGTTTTGTGTGCACACCCGTTTCACAGACTGGGTATTTGCAGGCAGACTCTTGGCTACTCGCCTCTCAGGCAGATGTACTCAGACTTCGAAGGATGTCCCCATTTAGTCAACTCCTACGACGTGCTTGTTGGGGACGCATGTTTTATCCACAATGGGGCCCAGATCCCACACAGGGAATTCACAAACACAAATGATAAGTAATTATCAACAGCTGAACATATGCATCAACAAATGATTACATATTATTTATATTTGAACATTCACACCAACAAGTGGTTAAATATCATCAATAACTGAAATCAGCACCAAGAAAAGGTGACATCAATAGTTAAACATTCACACATACGCACACACACAAAAAGTAATTATCAATAGTTAAAAATTTGCATTCAACAAATGATTAATTATTTTTAGTAACTGGATATATGCACCAGCAATGATAAGCTGTTATCCACAGCTGAACATTTCAGTAAGACATAACTGATGCACACAATTGCTGCAATCTAATTAAAGCCTCCTTTTGTTTTTCTTCGTTGGCAGTACCACCTCACAATTGTCTCCATATTTAATCTAGAAAGCCCAAATAAGTAAACTCACAACTTGCAAGATGAGATGCCTGAGAAAAGCCGCTAACCTAACCATCTGATGTAGAGTGAATAATGATACTATCAGGCATACTGTGAAAATGATAACTTTAGCTAGATTTAATAAGAAACAGCTGATCAAGTGGTTTGGACATTTCAATGGAAAACAACAACCTTAAATACCCTCACAGAATACCTTTTAAGAAGATCAGCTACAAGAGTAAGAGTACAGCCACAACAAATATGGATCAACAACATTAAAGACATGGTTGCCATATTGATTTTTTTGACGCCAGATTGCACAAATTTGGCGCATTAGAAACTGAGCTGGCCTAAGATAATGAGCTGACATTTTGGTGTGTTAAGGTTTTTCCTGGCTTTTCTAAACAAGATGTGCTCACATTTTCTTCATTGTTCCTCTGTGAGAAACAGGCTAATTTACTAAAAGCAATAAAGGCCTAGTTAACATCTTTATTTCAGTTTGTCTTTGTTGTGATGTCATGGTACGGCTGGTACACGGATTAAAAGAGATTCGCACCATCTCCTAATGTATGAGCATCTGTGCATGAATATGTTGTCTTCCTAAACAGATCGTGACTGCGATAAACCAAGGCCCTCTGTAATTAAACTATAATAAAACAGGTAATGGATAAACCATCGCACGTTCACACTACATGCAGTACGGAGTCACGTAGCCTGCAAGACTTATCTGTGCTTGTGGTGGGAGTTTACATGAAAGAAAATGTTAATTTACTAGAATAAATGCGGGATAAAACAAAAACCCAGCAGTGCTACTACGTGATTCAGACTGTTCAGAAACTACTTGAGGATAGAAAGTAGAGATGATGTAGACCTAGTTCTAACTGTGATATATTTTATTACTTTTACCAATAGCCACATTATCAAAAGAAAATGGAAAGCACTTATGACAGCAATCACAAGTACAAAAGTAATTGGGAGACAACATACCCATGGCTTAAAAGATCTTCAGATGGATCAGAGGCAGCATATTATAAACTGCCAGTGCACTATTGTATTGTAACCAAGAATTAGTAAACACATCAAATCATGAATAATAAAAAGATGAAAACTCCATCGAAAAGCCAGTCACAACTCATTACCACTATCACTGCAAGGCAAAGTAATGATAAAGTTAAGGTAGCAGGCTGAAAATTGCTGTCAGCATGACCTGCCATTGTGCAATAAGCACAACTGATCATCTAAGCAAAATCATGATAGTGCATGGTTGGAGGAGAACACAAGAACATATTCAGTTGCACTGAACTTAATGTTTATGTATTTTTTTTTTAAATGTTACATCGCCTGCATTTAAGACTAAAAATGTTTACGCTGTATCTTCCACTTGTTCCAGTGAGGATGACAGTCAGGAATTCAATCTAGAGTTTTTGATGTGAAGTGACTACAATGTTACATTTTATTTGCATTTTTTTCTGGTGTAATTTTAGAAGTAGTTTGCTTAAAAATGATGTTTGTTTTTATTTTGTCTGGCAACCCGGCTTCATGGCATGTCAATAGCCAGTCCCAGTCAACATGCAACGGATCATAAATTATTTTTTCACACAACACTTAATGGCAGAAGTTGTTTATAATGATGATGATGATCTAATCTAGATTCTTCCCAATCCCACAGTGGTGCAGATTACAACTTGCAATGCCTGCATGTTTGCACACAATTTCTGCAAGATTCTTTATACAACTCACTTTTATTATGCTACTGCCAATTAAATTTACACTGATGGGGAAAGAAGATTAATTTACTAAACAAATGCCAAACATGCATCAGTCTGGAGATACAGCTCGTTTAAAACAAAACCTCATAAGGATAAACTTATTGCAAACAAATGGTTACAGTTAAAGCAGTTTAATACCATATTCACATTAGCTACCCTCCATGCAGGTTAATGTACATGCTGTTTTATGCATGCACCTTGAATTATTGAATTCAGATATGCTTCAGCACATCTTGGCCTTTCCCAGGTTCGGGTAATATTCTAACCAATCATTTAAAACTGCTTTCGCATCCTCTGAGGAAGAACACTCTCCTGGGCGGACTTGAGAAATGAGAGCAACCCAAATTTCTTTTTATTTTTCCGGAAATAATTGCTAACCACGTCACTGTCATCTGAAAAAGAAAGTGTACATAATCTACATATAAAGTGTCATACACTGATAAGTTACGGCAAAGCTTTGAATTTGCTAACGAATGTCATTTCCATTAAAAAAGTAGCATTATATTTTTACCTTTTTACCAAATACTGTTTCACATAAACAAAAGAGTGAGCTGAACAAACAAACAAGAGATCAAATTAACACACCACTCTTGAAGACAGTAAGAAATAAAACTTGAAAAAATACACTAAAGTGCCGAATATCTGGATCTCATTTTAAGTCAATGTAGTCTACTACAGAAAATTCTTCTTCTTCCTCTACCCATTACTAAGCCCTTGAGTTTCACTGCTGCCTCTATTCATCTTTGTGACTGGTCCTCTTTTTCCAGTTAGTAAATCTTTAAGTGTTTGTAGGTCTGTCTGGATATTATCTCTCCACAGTCTCATTGGTCTATGGCCATTCAACTCCCTTGCATACACAGTTTCTGCCTCTGTGTCATTCTCTCTATATGCCCAAGACATTTGAGTCCATTAGCCCTTATGATGCCACTGATCAATAGTGATTTAAACAGATTATGAATTTAATTCTTGCTTCTCTTTCTCCATTCCCCGCTGTTTGCCTCTTTGATGGGACAAAGATTCTTTGTAAAACTGTTTTCCAAAATGTGTAATAAAGCTGCATCTCTTTTAGTTGTGCTCCAGGTTTCAAAGCCATATAAGACAACTGGTCTTAGCATTTTTTATACTGTGATCTTGGTGTTAAGAGATACAGCATCTGATTTTAGCATATTTTATTCTAGATTGTATTTCTTCTCTTTGTATGCTAGAACAGGGGAAGTTTTTACCCAAGTACTTGTATGTTTCAAATCGTTTGATTTTCAAATTATCTGTTTGATGTGGCCAGAGTTTTTAATAAAGGACAAGCAACTGCAATACATCATGACAACAGGAAACGTGGAGGGGAAGACAGGCTGGAGGAGATAAGGAGAACGTATGTTAATGGTTAGGCATTATGGTATAAAATAATGGCTGAAGTCACTGCCCGTCCCTTACTACCCAACATCTAATAAAAGGTAAATAATACATGTGACTGGAAAAGAAAACAAATAAATATTAAAATGCATAGAGAAAAGAGAAAGAGAATGAGTACATTAAAAAACGATAACCCGGTCTCATTTGGTAAAATCTCATTTCAAAGGGTGGGATCATACTCATATTTAGGTAGCAAATATTCAGATCCAGGCACACTATGAAAAAAACAAGAACAGACCCAGTTCCCACCCAAAGATAATGTTGTAGGAGTCGACTAATTACGGGTATCCTTCGAAATCAGAGTACATCTGCCTGAGAGGAAAGAAACAGTGTCTGCATATAAAAAGCTGGATCTGTGAGCTGTGAAATGCATGCGCATGCAACACTCAGGTTCTGGAATAACTTCAAAGACCACAGATGAATGAACAACTGGAACTTTCCACCAGAGTTTACAGCTGATGAACATGAAAAAGAAAAAAAGAAACAGAATGAGACATTAAAATATCCCTTGGATATTTAAGGAAGTGAAAAGAAATTATAAATCTAGTATACAGATTCTGTTTCAACTGTAACATCAAAAAAGTACTGCATGGATCAGACACTCAAAGAATGACTAAAACAATAATAAACTAGTGCCTGCACAGAACAGGGACTAATAATGATATGATGAAATCGATAATATGGAGGCTATGAAAAGAAAACAAATTCCAGTGAACTAAGAGGTGAAACAAAAGACACTGCTATCAAATACAGTGAGAAAACCTGTTCAGTATAACTAGAGAATAACTTTCTCTGATACCTACTGGGCAAAAGAAATAGAGGTATAAAAACACATGGAGATGAGAAAGAAGATTTTAAATGTGAAACATTTTTCAGTATTAGAAAAATTGACTCTTTTTCTCACTGCGAGTTAATGTGATACACTATGACACTTGATGCTATGTCAACAAAAGAAGAATAAAAGGTGATGAATGCAGTTAACTGTCTGCTAAGTTTGTATTTTATTATTCTTTTCCCTTCATCCGCTGCTACAGCAATTTTGGACTGAATGCCTGGGAAAAACTGTTTACGTGACTTGGTGACTGTAACATCACAGTGGCTACTAGGCTTGCCTGACTGCTAGATGGTCACAGGTTTAGCCATCTGGATTTTTAAAAACACTGACTAAGACTTCAAGTTTCTTCTGTTTCTTATTCTTTTCCTTTAGTTTCTTAGGCTAAAATTCCTTAGAATTACAAGGACATATTTCTTTTTAAATAGTAATTTTGTAACACTTTAATGGGTCCAAAGGGTAAAGGCACTAATAGATATTTCATCTTCTACTTCCCGCTCAACAGCTGTAAACTCCAACATAAAGTTCTGGTTGTTCTGAACTTTGGTTTTGTTCTAGGAGTTCAGTACTGCCTGCAAATCTGTTCTACAGGTCTGCTGCTGGTGTACTCCAACTTCAAAGAAAATGTCAATCCTATCTATATTCTACGCACACTTGCGAGGTCCCAGGTTTACAGCCCGTGACAAGGATGAATGTGGAGAGCTGTCAATATGTCTTGACCAGTATGTGCCTTGGTCCTGTTGGGTGAAGTTCAGTACCTCTGTATCCCCACCCCCCTTACAGATATAAATAAATTAACTAACATAAAAGTTACCTGTTTCAGTCATGCCAGGTATTCCAGAAGTTGTTGGCAAGACATATTCATTGGCAGAGAGAGATACAAAAAATGCAAATGGCACCAACCACAAGCACAAAGTAAAGTAAGCAAGCACCTGGAAAAAAAGTAATTCATTACTTTCAAAAAGATTCAACAGATTACCTTCATATAAAACTGCACCACTTGGTGGTCAATTTATTTATGACAGCTAGATGTGGTCAAGGCTCTTTAGAAGTGAGTGAACAGTGAAGAAGTAAAAATATATCATCTAAGTCTGAAAAGAATGGTCCAGCAGGAAGTGAGCAGGGAAATCTGGCCAACACTCAGTACTTACTGGATATGCAAGCTGGACACACAATCAGACAAATTTGGCTGACACTCAGCACTCATAGAAAAGTCAAGTTGGAGGCACAGTCAGACGAATCTGGCTGACACTCAGCACTCATAGAAAAGGCAAGTAGGAGGCACAATCAGACGAATCTGGCTGACACTCAGCACTCAGAGGGCAAGTTAGTTGGAGGCACAGTCAGACGAATCTAGCTGACACTCAGCACTCATAGAAAAGGCAAGTAGGAGGCACAATCAGACGAATCTGGCTGACACTCAGAATTCACAGAAAAGGCAAGTTCGAGGCAAAATCAGACTGCTAAAGGTGCCAGGAATTAAAATTCTGTGCCTGCTGGCTGAAGACGAGGACAGAGCACTTATGGGAATGCCCCGAGTGATGTCAGTTCTTCTTATCTGCATTTGCTGGATGTGGACTACGACGGAAAGTTCTGGTTATTTATCCACTTCTAGGACATTTTCCAGAACCTGAGTTTTATTTGCACATCCTTTTTACAGGTCTGGCTTATTTTTATGCAGACTGTTGGTTCCTCTCCACTCAGGCAGATGCACTTCGACTCTGAAGGAAACATCCATAATTAGTCAACGCCTACGATATGCTTGTTAAGGGGCAATGGGTCTATTCTTTTTGTCCCGCCCCCCACAATGAGGCCCGGGAACACACACAGGGGATGTCAGTTCTTAACTCGGTTCACCTGTCAATGCTTCAAACCCGGTTAAGATTTTCCTGCCATATCCCAGATCTCTGTGAGTTTTACCAAACTGTAAATTTCAGTAAATAAGGTCAGATTTCAGCTGCAAGAAAATATGCAGAATGCAATATTCATTCTCAGAGTCTTCCCTGAAATGCCGCTGACATTCAAGTGAGTAATTGTATTATCCCCAGCTAACTGGTGGATACCTTTTGAACAGACCTCAAAGTCTTTTTGTTTGTTTAAAAAAATGTCCATATTCAATACTTCACATAATATATGACAGAAAAATTCAAACAATGATTTACATCAGTTCCAATTTTGAATTAACAGAAATGCTAGAAAACTGTTTATAATGAATTAAAACATTACATACCTCAGCAAATGGATACCAGTTTGTTGAAAAATATGAGAAAGCCACATAGTGGTTGAATAACAGGAGAACTGTCGATGAGAAGATGGGTTAATGAAAATGAAAAGATCATACAATTACAAATAAAATGGCATAAGCAGAAATTCACCATAGTGAACTGACATTTACCTGTCATACCTAATGTTCATAAATAAAATTACTTATTGATTACTCTGTACACTGTTTACACTGGCTGACTTCTGCTGTCTCATTCTTCTGTTTTATTCCTTCTTTCTGATTTTTTCAAGCAGATTTTGCTGCTGCTTGTGCCCTTAACTCTTTCTGTCCCATAAAGTTTTGTACAAAATCATTTCTTTAAATTAAATGTTGATACGAAAACTAATTGTGTGGTAGGAATGAAAAATGAATGAAAGATACCATATGGTTGTCAGATTTATTTAGTATACAATGACAAAACTTAAATACACAACAAAACATGATTCGATGTTTAAGACATGTGAAGAATAGTAAAAAACACACCATGCATTGTTTGGGACTGAAAGAGTTAAGAGAGATTTTTGGCATGTTGTGCCTCAAGTATGACGAGAAAACATCACAATCATCATCACCAATCAGAAAGTCCTTTACAGAACGTCGTTCTCTTCACGGCACACCTGAAAATATCCCTTTTCCTAGCCAGCTTTCCAGCCCCATGTGTTTTCAATACAAATGCCTCGTCAATGTCCTGTATCCATCTACACAGTGGTAGACCCCTGCCTCGCCTTCCACAAACTGTACCCTCCATCAACGTCTTTTCCAAGCCACCATGGCGCTTGATGTGGCCAAAATACAATCACAAAAAACATCACAATACCCATACTAAAAAAAGGAAAAACTAAGACCCAGGCTTCAGGCTATTGACAAGCTGTGTAGGAAAGACAATGGAGAGAATTATCAATTCAAGACTGAAATGGCACTTAGAATCGAAGCAGATTGCACAGATAATTCTGTAATAATTTTAAGCTACTCGTAACATCAATTCATGTGTATCAACTACTTACCTACAGCACTAACAAAAGGTGGTGAAGACAAGTAAAAATATGGGAAATGTTGGAGTATAAAGAGATGAGCAGCACAGCTGGCCAGACCACCCAAGATCATCGTCAGCGTAAAATCCTCAAAAATCAGCATTCCAATGTAGACGCAGATTGTACACTGGTGAGATATAAAATGTTTACAATGGGTTAATTTTTTGAATCCAAGATAATTAGTGTCAAGGTCGTTTACGGTTGTGCCTGCGGCTGATAATAGTGGCTATCCGATGAAACATTAGGTGACAGGAGATTACTGGAGAAAGGCAAGATGGCTGAGTTGAAATGCTAGCCAAAACATGTGCATAGTGTGGCCCTTGGAAAATAAGTGCTAATGTATGAAAACTGATTGGCTGGCATCTCCAAGAACAGTTGCTGCAGCGAGGACAGAGAGACTGAAGTGTGCTGACCAGATTATATACTTTTTTCTACAGCACAATGTAAGCATGGTTAGATTAGCAGCATGGCCGCTGGAATTCATGGAGAAGTGAGGTTAGATCAGATAAATTATCTAATGCACTATCAGTGCTAGTTTTGATATTGTGAGTGTCAATATTCTATTATATATAAGCTGTATTATTGTGCTGTATTCCAACTATGACTATGCAGTTACCTATGGGTATGTTAAAACAGGGAAATGGTGTCACGGGCCTAATGCCATTACGGGTAACTTCTAAGCTCAACCGGTCTGCCATGCAGGGGTGGCCATGTGAAACTGCTCACACCCTTCATTTTTTTTACTAGCCCTTGTGTGTATGTGTAAGATAGTTAAGTGGAAGAGCAGTATCTGTAGTAACTGCAAAGAAATTAGATGTTTGCATTTACTAGAAACTGACATATTACTATTTATTTAAGTTCCACTGTAATGTAAATGTTGGCAAATAGTAAAAGAAATCTCAGACTTTTCAATATGTGCCTCATTCCTTTTGCTGGAGATGCATGATCTGGAGCAGACACTGAAAGTCATGCCCCCTCCGCCTCCCAACAAGCTCTCTCATGGGATATTTTTAACAAAATGGCTATTCATCATTATGTGCCCTGCTAATAAGCAAGCATAGGCGGTCATGTTTCTCCATCTCATACGTTTACCAGAATAATGGATCAAGTAAGTGTTCTTTTCACTCCTGATCCATCTCGCCAAGTCATCTGGGTATTTATCTCCTTGCCTTCCCTTTGCTTTTTTTTTTATCAATCATTGTTTAGCGCAACAAAGTTTTGCACATGACACCACATCATCTACTTTGAGAATAGAGGTGGAGGCAGTCACTGCAGCCTTTTGCTAGCTTGAGAATCAGCTGTACGCACGTCGTAATTGTAACCAACTTATAGAGCATGTTGAGGTCCTGGTAGTTGGCGTACTTTGGATATTTTCCCCAGGAGTGGGTACCGGGTTCAGTCCCGGGAAATGACCAGGTAGATAGACAGGCTGGTTTTGCCCAAATTGGTGGGAATTGATGCATAACAAGCTACATGTTATAAGGGCTCTTTGGGGGCGAGTGAACAATGCGGAAGCACCAGGTTTTGAAGAGAACGGTATTGCCTTGCAAGGAGTGACCAGGGGATCTGGTAAATGATCAGCAATGAAGGGAAAGGTGAGATGGATATACAATCAGACTGTTAGTACCACTGGAACTGCAACTCTGCGCTTGCTACTGCAGATAAGGACTGAGCACGTATGGGAATGTCCCGAGTAATTTGATGTTGATTCTTAATTAAACAATACTGAGAGAGAGTACAAAAGCGAGAGCAAGTGTACAGACAGTGAGAGAGTGTACAACAGTGAGAAAGTATACAACAACAATGAGAGGGTGTACAACAACAGTGAGAGAGTACACCACAACAGTGAAAAAGAGTACAGCAACAGTAAGAGAGTTAACAGCGCAATGAGGAAGTGTATAACAACAGCCAGAGAGTTTACAACAAAAGAACGTGTGTACTGCAGTGACAGAGAGTACACCAACAGTAAGAAAGTGTAAACAACATTGAGAGAGCATACAACAACAGTGACAGAGCAAACAAGAACAATCAGAGAGTGTACCAAAACAGTGACAGAGCGTACAACAACAGTCAGAGTGCACACAACAACAGTGAGTGAGTGTACAACAACAAGAGAGTGTACAACAATAGAGAGTGTGTACAACAACAGTGACAGTGCACAGCAACAGTGAGAGAGAGTGTACAACAAGGGTTGAACAGCATAAAACTAGGGTGTGACACATAATGGGGAAGGTTCATTGCAACCAACCTGATTGAGTGACTGATTAAGTGACTCATATCCATACAGAAGAAATATTCTTACTATGTACCATTAACAAAAAATGTGTTAATAAAATCTTACATAAATTAAATACTTGATAATTTTTCCAGTCATGACAGTGTACTCCTCGACCAGCTCTGCCAAGTAGAACAAGCCAGCAGCTGTATCAGGAATAACAATAAATATATTAAAACATTAAGATTTACTGTCTGAACACTCACTGAATGTTCTTTTATGTGTGTACATGAGACTTTTTTTTTTCTACACATAGTCAGTTCTTTTTCTTTTGTGTTCACCCTGGAAGGGGTGTTTGGCAAGTTGGGTTGTGGCTTTCATCTAGGGTGTGAAACATTGGAGTCAGGTGGTCTATTCCTAACTACTCTAGGTGGTTACCGACAGGGAAGGGATACATGCTGCAGTATTTGCCTATGACACATAAGAGGGTTTCCAGGATGGAATGGAAACAGCAGCAGCAACTACTGATTTAGAAGATGCGTACAACAGCGTCCCATACAACCTGCTCCTCAGACAGATGTCTGTGAAGTACAGATCAAGGTCAGCATGGGCATACATAGCGTAAAGAATGGGGAAAAAAATACAAGATGACAGCAGCGCTTACCAGACAACCACGTCGAGCATGACCATGGAGATTGCCGCTGCTTTTAGAGCACTTGCATGGGTCTCTGAGGAAACCGCCACACAGACTCCATCAACATGCTCCAGAAGATAGCAACAGGCGCTCTGAATGGGTAGAAAGTATCAAAAGAACTGGATCTACACACCTGGTCATGCGGGCATAAAGAGTGCTGAGCGAGGAGACCAAATGGCAAACAATGCACCTAGGCATGTGGGAAGAAGTATGGTCAGATATCGTCAATGCTGTACGAACTGGGCTAGTGGATAATGAAGAATCTCTGACACTAACACAATTGCGTGACACAGGAGTAAAGCATGGTGAAGCACTTCTATACTGTCTTCGAGGATGAGATAGGAGACAGTATAACCAGCTTCTCATGGAAACAATTAGTAGAAGTACTTTAGAGTGGCTGCTGCATCGGAGGACTGAGCACGCATGGGAATGCCCAATGTACAGTGATGTCGATTGTGGTAATATAACATAACGTGTGAAATCTGCGTCTTTTGGTCCAATACATGCGATTTAATTACATTTAATCACATTTTTTAATTTCTGTTTCTTGGAGTTTCATTTTCTCTAAACACCGCCTTTGCCATTTCATCTTCTTCTCCTGTAGTTACCTCACTGGGGTGTCTGAAAAAGAAGGGTGGGGGGGGGAGATAAAACTGGGATAGCTTGGCTAAATGGATGAGTCAAGGCAACAGCACTGACCTGATCTATTACGATGATGATCATCTGAGATAATAAAACATTACCACCTATACTTATCGGCATGGCATGTCATGATGATGATTATTCATGATAATTATTACGCAGTATCCACGCAAAAAAGAGCCAGACTTTTCTTTCAAAAATGAACTTGGCTCCAAGGTCAACCAAGTCTTTGGTGGGTACTAGGTGCGGTCCCGGAAGTAAAGGTAGCCAGTGTTATGCTGACCACATCACCCATCTTGTGCTGGTTGGTCTATAAAAATATAGGTTTAGCCCTATACGCCTAATGGCGAGGGAGGGTCCTTTACTTTTTTTTTTATCCTAAAAAAGACCACGGTATAACATAGCCACCTGTTTCCAGGTAACCTCATTTTGTGCTTTCTTTCATTCATAACTGCCACGACTATATTATTATCAAAGCAGCAGTTGCTTACATTACAGCAAATGTAGAGAGGTGGATTCAAGGGACAGTAAGCACAGGGTCAGGACCAGTGTTTCCCAATGTGGGGCCCACGCACCACAGGGGACAATCTGATTGTTAAGAAAAGCAATTTGATTGATAAGGGAAGCAATTTGATTGATAAGGGAAGCCATTTGATTGTTATGGGAAGCCATTTGACTGTTATCGGAAGCAATTTGATTGTTAAGGGGTGCAAATCAAACATGGAATCGTCCAGAATTTAAGTTACATATGGGGGGCATAAGAATTTTAGAAAGGCCGAGGTGGGGCATGGCACAAAAAATGGTTGAGAAACACTGGTCTTGACCATATTCAATATGCAATGCAAAAGATACTTTTAATCCGGTTTTAAATGACACCTTAGTCAGATTCTGTGGCTAGGAGGTTAGTGAGCGCATCTCACATTACCCAACATAACAGGCTTTGATTCTCATACTGGGTTATTTAGACAAAGATCATTGTCATGACTTTCAGACAATCGTATGACGGTTGCACCATGGATGTTAGGGTGCCCACTATTTAATACTTCCTAAGACAGCAGTGGAAGCCCATATCCATTGTAGCCAATCCCCACTGTTTAGACCGCATAACTATTTGATTAAACTGACATGCTAATGGGAACTTTTAACCGGTTAACAAGAAGAAAGAGGATAGTGAACATATGATAAGGGAATGCCCTGAGTGTAGTGATGAGTTCAGATGTCAATTCTTGCTTGATTCATACATTCACAGCTGAATCAGGCACCAATGAAAGACATGGATAAAATCAATTAGTAACACACAGTGTCACAGTAACAGTACCACGTATTAGTTTCATCACACGCTCTGCTGCAGATACAGCAAACAACAGTATACAATAGAGTACAGTATGCTACGAGTACGAGTGAAGTGGATTATCACTCATTATCAATATCTGGCTAAGTTTTTGTTTTGTTTTTAGTTTAATTTCAACTTTCTATTAGTTTGAAAATGCAATGGTTACATAGGATATCAAGCAATCATAGCAAAGCGAATAATGTGCAGTTAACTCTTTATTACTAATTTTTAATACGTAGTTAGTTTGTAATCAGTATCATCAGTATCAGTCAGCAACAATGTAACAACATTCATCATTTTGTCATTTAGTGATTTCTTATGTTTGGTCGACTTACCAATAGATAATGTGACAATGCATAACTGAATAATTAGAGCAACCCAACTAAGTATGTATAGAAACAACATAGTTGTGTTCAATACTCAAGGTCTGTGAACACAAAACCAGCCGAACAACCTTGAAATCTCGAAATGTGCGTTTTTATTTACCACCATGAACTTTAGGAGAAACGTCGCCACAAAAGTCTACATTTGTTGTTTTTACTGATCTCCCTTGAATTCCGCTCTGACTTCCGGTAGAGAAAATATTTTCCGTCATACACGACTCATCCCAAGGTCTTGGGTTCGAATCTGCCTCGGGTTGGATTTTCTTAAAAAAATGACATTGGATCACAGGTTGACCCAGCTTAAAATGACTAGCAGGTAAATTCCTGGAAAGTAAAGGCGATCGTCGTGATGTTGAACTCATCACCCATAGAGGTCCGATTAGCCTGTAAAATTATCTATACTATCATATGCCAGGGCCAATGTGCTACTGGTGCTAAATGGGTCCTTTTACACTCACACACGCTTGTACACTCGTACACATTCACCTGCACGCGCGCCCACATACTCTCTTTCTCCCTCCCTATCACTTTCTTTCTCTCTCTCGCTCGCTCGCTCGCTCTCTCACCACATACCCGTCGATCCCCTGTCCCCTCTTTTCCTTTCTTCTATCCGGTGAACAGCTTTGTGGACTTTTTGTCTTTTTGTGTATGGTAAGGAGTATCAAAGCGAATGTATGTCCTTTTCATTACTCAATGTTTACCACACACACACAAACGAACATGTATCTAAACTTCTTTAACAAAAAACCGGGGCTTTTTATTAGGAAAAATAAATAGCCCGTACTGGCGATAAAGTGTCTAAAACAAAGTGCCAGTCCTCACCACTAAGTGTCTATTACAGCAACGCTGAAAAACTTAGCCCTACACAGGGCACAGGCACTGCGTGCTACACGTACCAGACACAGACAGACAGGCATGTATAGTAGAATCCCTATGGTCAAGACACTCGATGAGCGTGTCCAATGGTATCGGACGTTTGACTGTTTTGTTTTATCAAGTAGGATCTTTGCAAACTAGACATCTGAACACTGGCAGGGCACTTGATGAACACAAGTTGACATTTATTAGGATTCTCGGTCAACAGAAGTATCTATCTCACAGGACATCACACAAGCGATAAACACTAGATGATTGCCACTAGGTGGATGAGGATCACCCGTGGATAGGTCCCAGAAACCGCGTTCAGCCATTAGACCATAATTACAGCCTGGCTAAATTGCCGCCCCTGGCAAGAGCTAGAGTAGGGCTTTGAATAACGAAAAATTGCATTCCCCCCCCCCCCCTCCAAAAAAAAAATGACAAGATTCTCTCATTTAACAGAAGTATGAACTTAAGTTTGTCATTTAGTAGGGAACTTGGCCAGCAGACTTCAGTCATTGTTCAAATAAGTTTCAGGTGGACGTTATAGCCATACATTTGGTGTGGGCTGATGAGTACCAGCGGTTTGAAGGCTTTCGAGGCTGAGTCGAACTGGAGTATGGAGGAGCTACAGGTCACAAAATAAATCCACCCACCATCTTCAGCACCCCCTCCCCCATTTTCTGTAGGTGTATTGGAAAGAAATTGTTTGAAATATCTACATGTGGGTTCTGGTGCAAAACTCAAGTTCAGAAAAAAGGACCACAATTCAGAAAAAGACGAACAATAAAATCTTTCCGCCAGAGTTTATAGCCGGTTTAAACGAAAAAAAAAAAATGTAACTGCATATGATTCAAACAACAAACTGGATATTTTTTTTCTACGTGGTCTGTTTCATTGCATTTCACCAGGTGAATACTGCACAAGAATCGTCAACTTATAAAAAGAGATGAAAGCAAAAAGGGGCATAGAGACTCTAGCGAACAATATACAATCCTCGACTTGATTTATCCTCAGTATAAACCATACTCGTTTATATTAGACCATCCTCGAAAACTCAGAAGTTGGCTGAGCCTTATAATGATTTTGACGCCCTTGCTTTCCATCTAATCCTAATTCGTGGAAGCATACATTTAGCCAGCTGTTCGTGGTGCACCCTGTCAAGAGCTTTCTTTTAGTCTATGAAACATGCATAAATATATTTCTTAACTTCTACAGCAAAATGGTTACTTTCCTTTAGAGTAAACAAGGCAGGTCGAGGGAGGGATCATCTGCATGGACAGCACATGGTCTCTAAATTCTGTCCAGGCTTTGAGAGGATGAACTTCTGCTAATTATCGTTCACGTGCGAGGACTAAGAAGAATACTTTTAAGTGGCAAGATAATATCACAAACACGGAGGTATTGAAAAACACGTATTACAACAGTTTTCTCAATACCCAGTCTCCGAATGCTCAGGTGGCTGGTTCACAGCCGGAGAATGGAGGATAGTAGAGTCCCCAAGTAAATCCTACATGGCGAATTACAAATGGGTAGAAGTTGCCCAGGCCAGCCTTTACTGCGATTTAAAGATGTGTGCAAGCTAGACATGAATGATGCGGGTATTGAGGTAGACTCGTGAGAACAAATTGCTATTGACCGTGTTGTGTGGAGGGGGCAAATCCAGAAGGGAATAAAAACTAAATGGGAAAAAATGACCGCAGAAAGGACAAAAGCTAATGAGAAAAACATTAAAGACTTGCGATGTCAACAACGATCTTGAAATCCTATACTACAGTTGTGGAAGACTTTTCTGAACGCGGGCGGATCTTGCTAATCACACTCGCTATCGTCATAGGCTGCAAGTCGCATGCCTTGTCATAGTATACTATAAAACTACGGCCTGGAAAGACGGAAAGGTACCAACAACAGCAAAATCATTATGCCTTCTTCTCTTCTTTTTTTCTCTGCTCATTAGATGCCTCACGGCGACAGGGCATGTAGAAATCTCTGGAATGGGCCTTTTTGTACGCTTCGGATAAAATAATTTTCAGTGTCTCTGATATTTCTGCGGTTGATGTTCTGCGTGGTCGACATCTGGCTCTATTCAAACTGAGGCTTATTCTTCCACTATCTACCACCACAGTGTCTATCATTTCCTGTAGTTCTTTCTGACTTGTTGCTATCAAGACTATGTCATCAACATTATGTAAATTGTTTATATTATGCCCACCAATGTGTGTATGTGTGTATATATATATATATATATATATATATATATAAATATATATATATATATACACACACACACACACACAGTTCAGTCCAAGTTAGCAGACATACGCAAACTTACATTCTTCTTCTTCTGTCAATATCTATTATCTGCTTATGCCACTGGGCGTCGCAGTTCATCAGACGATCGGCAGCCGAGCCAGGGCGCCCTTAGTCGCTTGATATGCCATGATGTTGTGCAGTCTCAAAGTGTCAGTGACTCCTTCAATCCATGATCTTCTCGGTCTTCCCCTGCCTCTTGATGTTTCGATTTTCAGGTTGTACGCTCTTGCTGCTGGCATCGTTAGTTTCATTCTCATTAGATGGCCAAACCATGTCATCCTCTGTTTCTCAATAAATTTAACGATGGGTGTTGTTCCAACAGTTCTTATAATAACATTGTTTATCACTCGACCTCTTCGTTTTATTCACAACTGATCTCAAACATCTCATTTCACAGGTGACTAGTTTTCTTTCGTGTTCTTTTGTCAAAGTCTCACAAGTCTGACATTGGTAACCTCAAGTCGGTATAATGTTTTATCTATAATTTGTCTTTTTGTCTCTATTGGGATAGCAGGATGTTTTAAAATTGCACTAACATTCACAAACAGTAAATTTCATAAATATCTCAAATATTGATTTTTTTACGATTTTATACAAATTATTTATACGAGCTCATGCAAATACTTAATTTAATTAACAATATACGAGAATGCGTTTGATTGTTTGCAGCCTCGCATGTTTCAAAATCTGGCCATATGTATTGAAATAATTTTTCCAATATGGCCGCTTCGTGGCAGGAAACACCGGAATCATCTGATCATGTGAATTAACCTTTACTATGTGACCAGCTTCGTTTGTGCCTAGAGATTTTATCTGTGAAAGTTCTTATACTAATACCACAATGAATCGACATCAGATATTAACAGGAGCTTGCAACGGTGGTGATTGTTATGCACTTGGAAGTGTTGAGGGAATCAATTTTGTGGTGAGTTTACTTTATTATTATTTATTATTATTTCATTCAGCTGTCTAACTCTGGTTTACTCGACCTGTGTGTTTCTGTTGTAGTCTCGACACGGTTGGCCAATTTTTCAGCGAAGTCTTATACATATTGAAGTATAGTTAATTTATATTGAAAATTGAAACATTTGATGCTGTAGTTATAATATTTATAATCTGTCGCAAAGTGGTATAGTAAAAGGACACTGTCTGAAGTGTCTGGGTCAGTTGACCCCGGCTTTTATGGTTTGAGGGGCGTTGTCGTCGTTTGTATTATATAATATTAATTATAAATAATCTGTTGCTACGCCGTCGTTCTTAATCTTATCGGTATTAGTATTACACGGAAGGTCTGCTTGATTTATCCTGATGCATCCATACCCATTAAAATTGTTTCGACATTAATTTTAAAAACGTATATTTATATTTTACCCCAATTAATTTAATACTGATTTCATATCTATTTATAGTTGTTAGCAAGCAATAATATAGCAGTATGTAATTAGTGTATAATCTAGACTAGTGGCGTAGATCTGAGATACATTTACTCCAATTGACTCTTGAATTGATGGCTAGTGTTATTGGAAAGTAATTTTTTTGAATTATAGCAGCTTAGTGACCTAGTCAAGGCAAATGGTGAAAAATATGCATAAAAAATAAAGAATTTCAGCTCCCCAGCATTCTTCTGTGTAGTTTTATGTGGTTGTAGTATTACTATTAGATTTAGTTTTAAGACTGGACAGTAGAAAATTGAGTTAATCAGTTTACTGAAACTTACTTGAACCTGCATTGTGGTCTCTAATATGAACTTTACTGTATGTTGTAATTCACTCCGCAACCTGTAAAGTTTGGGTGTAAAGTGTTAGAGCTTCTTATAAACTGTCATAGCATAACAGTTTTGAGGGACTTAGTTACCATCATCACCCATGTGTGACCCAGGCTAAATAGGAAAGCAAAAAGTTGTAAGATTGTAATCTGCCATAAATGTTACTAGAGTATGACTAATGAAGGTGGACTAGCTTCTCATTCCATGGTTTAGCTGCAAATTACAACAAGACATGGTCACAACTACAAAGGTTTGTATGTGTGTTGATTAAGGCTACATACTGCATTTCAGTATGCAAAGTAAAGAAATAATATAAGTTCCTTCCTTAAGATGATGTCTTCATCTATACTAAGTCACAATATAAATTAATAACCTAATTTCTTTCCTGTATAGTTTCCAGAAAATTCTTAAACTTATCTGACACCAATTTAATAATGTTAGAATCATTTCACATTATTTTGGTCCAAAAATATCCCATCATCCTTGGGTAGTAAACTATGGCTGCTATCTTAGTAAGCAAACACACACACTGTTTCAGCACATGTATGGCATACATTGCAGATGTTTCAGCATTTTATTACTGAATGTGAGCATATTATTTTAAAAATGAACATGAATATAAACAGTGTATACTGCACAGTCTCTGACCACTGCTAGTTTTCTTTTTTAATTGGCTTGCTTCTAATGTCAGACAAGAGAAATTATATTTAGAAACAAATATTCAGGATTAATGGTTGTTTGACATGTCATGGGTGAAAGGATGAATGCACTGTAATCATGAAATGTATTGTTCCCATATCTTCAGAAGTAATTAAAAGGTGATATTACCTCAGTATGTAATGTCTTTAATGTAATCAGTGCAGTTTTTCTTTTCTTCTTCTTTGTATCTTATCTTTAGCTGTTCTCTAATAATTAGTTTTCAGCAGGGAACTGTTCTGCATTATGTAACCAAATCAGACAAGCTATTAAGATCAATTTCTGTCAAGAGCCCTTACTGGCAGCATCTATGTTTTTATTTGGTTTCCTGCCCGAATCAAAACAAAAGCAAAGCAGACATGAGCTTTTATAGGTAAGATGTTTTAGGAAGCTGTCACAAAAGTTAATCTTCATCAGCAAAATGCATATATATTGTGACTGCTTATAAACCTGCCCGTACACCGGAGCAGTGTTTTTCATGTGGTGATTAACAGACTAATGGGGCCGCAGAACAAATTTAAGAGTCCAAGATAGCATTTAGAAAAAAAAAGTCCTCAACTTTTAGGTGCAGTCCTTTTTTGTGATTATGATATGAAAAAATGACAACGTCCTTCACTTTGACTGTTTAAAAAAATTGGTGTCAGTGATGACCTTCCAGAATAGAAGGAGTCTGCAAGTCTTAGCTAACTGAGAGCTATTGCACTGAAGCAGTTTTCCCAAAGTGGGCGCTCACCCCCACGGGGACATTCCAAAGGGAGCTGTAGCAGCCTTGATCGAATTTGGGGGGGGGGGGGGGTTGCTGAGATGCTCCAGAGGGTCAGTAGCAGGCTCAGGTGTGGTGGGGAACTTTGAATTAAACTAAGACAGAAGTGGAGAGAAAAAGAAAGAAAGAAACAGAGAGAGAGAGGTCATTTTGATAATCTGTTTGTACCTTTCTCAATATAGTGTAACAGATTAAAATCACAGTGATTGGTTAGTTTTTCAAAATAATAAAAAAAATTATGTTAAATCCAAACAAATTCATCCTTTTTGTTAAAGAATGTGTTATTCTTTGGCGACAACTAGCAAAAATAATTGAAAGAGGGAGAGTGAAGAGATAAATATATTGATCGCCTGGCCACAATCATGGGGTTGGAGAAGAGCACCATCTTATCCATCAATCTGCTGATCATTTAGGATGACAAATGATGACCCTTTATACTTTTCATTGTGGTACAAGATGATGATAATGCTAATTCCAGGAGAGGGGGTGATTTGTTTTTACACTGAAAAAAAAGGGGCAATATGCAAAAGTTTGAGAAACACTGCACTAGAGTAATAGTTACCAACCTATTGTGACTGATTATTCCCGACTCAGGTTTCATGAATTCTTCTGTAGTGATGACTATTTCTTCGAAACACCTATATAAAAAGATTGCTCCCCTTATGAGTGCTGGGATCCCATTGTGGCAGAAAAAAAAAAATTTGACCCACCACTCTAACAAACATGTTGTGAAAGTCAACTTATTACTGATGTTTCCTTTAAAGTCGGAGTGCATTTAGCTGAGAGGCGAGGAACCAACAGTCTAAATACCAATAAGCAAGATCTGTAAAATGGATGTTCATGCAGATCTCAAGATCTGGATAAAGTCCAGAAATGGATAAACAACCAAAATGTTCTTTTATACATCCGTCTTGCCTTTTCTCGGAGTGTAGAGTGTCGGCTAGATCTGGGAAGAAGAAGAAAAAAAGATTGCTCAGCAAAACGGCATTCACCTTCTCACAACTTTATTATAAGTATGAGCACCAAGAAACAGAATGTAAACAGCATATTCATACCAACACTGCTACCAGTGCCAGACTTGGGCATTATCAAAGGCTAACCTACGTAAAATTAACACATGTGAAATTATATGCCTGAGAAAGGCCACCAACTTAACCATCCAAGACAAAGTTAGAAATGAAATTATAAGACAGACTGTAGGAACAACACCATGCAGCAGATTAATTGACAAACAGAAGATCAGATGGTTCAGTCATTTGAGAAGAATGCAGCCAGAACAACCATGAAAACAGGCGCTACACATGAAAAGATCTGAAATGAAAGCTAGAGGCCGCCCTAGGGAGAACATGGACTGATGATATTAAAAAGCTTCTAAATCAACATAGAGTGGACGCAGCAATTGCAGCCCGTCAAGCAATGGATCGCAAACTATTCCTGCCCACAACGCCTAACAGCAGAAGTGGAAATTGATGCTGATAATGATTATAAGAAGTCATGAGCATAAGCAGAGAGCAACAGACCATCGACATAAAGATTCTAGATCACAGCCTAAAACAAGTGCAAGAATTTAAATACTTGGGAAGTATCTTTACATTCACTGGTAAAATAGACAGAGAGATCGAAGCAAGAATCCAACAAGCCAACAATGTCGCATACCAGCTTGCTCCAATTTTAAAACACCCTGCTGTCCCAGCTGAGATTAAAAGACAAATTATAAATACAATCTTTATACCGACATTAGGTTATCAATGTCAGACTTGGACATTAACAAAAGAACACGAGAGAAGACTAACCACCTGTGAAATGAGATGTTTGAGAATGGCTGCGAATAAAACCAGAAGAGATCGAGTGAGAAACGATGTGATTACAAGAACTATTGAAACCATACCCATCGTTAAATTTTTTGAGAAGCAAAGAATGAAATGGTTTGGTCACCTAATGAGAATGGAACCAACTATGCCAGCATCAAGAGCATACAACATGAAAATCGAAACACCAAGAGGCAGGGGAAGACCAAGAAGAAGATGGATTGAAGGAGTCACGGACAACTTGAGACTTCATAACATCACGGCATATGAAGCGACTGAGTGCGCCCTGGCTCGGTTGCCGATCATCTGATAGACTGCGACGCCTAGCGGCACAAGCAGATTTTGACAAAAGAAAAAGAAGAAGAATGATTAAAAGTGAAATTGCACATTAGTTACTATCAGTAAGCTGAATTAGTAAAAATGACAGTTATTTAAAATATTCAGTTTGCTCTGTAATATATGCAACAGGTGGTCCTTGCTAGTAGTCAGTGTCTAGTCTGATAAAAACTTTTAAGCCATGCAAGTAAATTTGAGAATAATAAGCTAGTACCTTTAATATGTTGAGTTGCTTTTGTTTCATACATTGTAGCAAATTTGTTTTCTTTTTCTTTATTTTATGAACAAATTCCCACCCCCCCCCCCCCCCCCTCCTTTTTTTTTTTAGCCAATCTCCACTTTTTTAAACTTGTTGACACTTTCTGTTATATCTAGGGGTAGCCTAAGCTTGCCTATCAAAGCCAGCTATTTGCATTGTACACTTGATGTTAAAGCATGGCATGTCTACATTTTTAATTAAAAAGAAAACAAATAATGTTATTAATCAAGGAAAAGAAGAAAAGGTCAATTTTATGTGTATATAGATAAAATTAGATGACAGTTGGATGAAACAACATTGAAGGTGTCTAACCTGCGAAAGAGCATTGTACCTATTTGTGTGGCCATCAAAATCTCAGGCCCGCGGGCTGCTCCCTGTTGATCTCTGGGGAGCACAGCCCTTGACAATATTAAAGCTCAGTGTTCAGATGTGAGATTAAGCAGGCAAGTGTGATAAGGATTGCTCTTTTTTGTCTGTGTGCCCTCACTTTACTTAGTGATTTTTTTTCAATGGTTTAGAAATTCACAAATGCATATGTGCATGGTGATTCCATCAGTGTGATACAAGAAACTAGATATGTGCAAAGACAAAGAGTTTTACACTACAAAAAGCTGCAAGTTTTACCATTGCCTTCACTTAATCCTCAGACATGCCAGTTAAGAAGAGAAGGCAGTGTCCTTGCAGCACTAAAATAGAAAATGCATCTTCGGTGGATAGGAGGATTAATAGTATACAAGATACAATGGTCTCTGAAGATTTTAAACATTAGGACATACAAAGTCAGACAATTAAGTAATGAGATTAATTCCATAAAAATTAAAAAAAATTAACAGTTGAAAAAAATAACCTGTATTTTATTTAAATTAAGACCCTTGTGCATTGATACAGTAGGTGGCATGATCTAACCAACACTGGAACGACCTCTGTAGTTCTTCTTTTGTTATGGCCCTAAAAGTCGATGTTATGGAACTTTTGATGTCATCAAAAGAGGCAAAGAAGCGTCCTTTCAATGTGAACTCTAATTTTGGGAATAGAAAATAGTCACAGGGAGACAAATCCGGGCGAATAGGATGGATGATAGAGAACACAAACTTGTTTTGGGGCCAGAAATTCCTGGACTGCAACTACCGCCCTTTGAGTCTGCACATTGTCATGAAAAAGAAACAAATTGCCAGGTGTTGAATACAAATTGGCAAGCAACTTTTTTCTGGTTTAAAACTTGCACTAGCATTTTAGGAATAGTCTCTGTATTAACACCAAATTCATTTACAATCATCCTCACATTCAAACAACGATTTTTTGTATCCGTTCTCAGAATTTTGCAATTTGTTCCACAATATGAACATAAATTGGGCGTCCAGGTCTAGTTGCATTAGTAATCATTTCCACACCAATTTTAAAATGTGAATACCAGCTGAAAATCTGTGTGCAAGATAAACAGTTATCCTCATAAACTTGTTGCATCAATTCAACTGTTGCAGTGGCGCTTTTTCCGAGTTTCAAACATAATTTAATGTTAGCTTTTTTTGTGTGTGCACCATGCTGATTACATAACAATGCATCTCTGACTAGGTTAACAGAATGGCCTCTTGTTTGTTGTCTGCTTATAGAGCGGCGATGAAAAGTTGCCAGACCATAGACGAAGGTTGCCTCTTTGGATTCCATGCTGTGATTTATAGATGGCATTTTTGTCTTAGCTATTATAAAATCAGTCTCATAACTTAATTGTCGGACCTTGTATTTCTCACTGGCTGGGTGCGAAGACTGGGTGTATCCACTGGCCACCAATAACCATCTGTTAGATTAAAATAGATTATTTCTGCATGGACTGCTTAGTTATGGAAAAGGAATCTCACTGAAAATTTATGCCATTTTGCTGATCCAATCAGAATCAATTTCATCATCATCATTATTCCGTAACACGTTGGTTTACCAGTTTTTTGTTGACTGTCAGACGGCATGTCGTTGGGTCACCAGTTTTTTGTTGACTGTCAGACCACTGAACGTGAAGTTGGGTAGTAAAACCACTAACAAGAAACAAATTCTGGGGTTGGCTTTCTGCGTTGAGATTGGCCAAAGGAGCTGTACTGGCTTCCATTCGTGATATTGAATTGATTTGCACAGAATGGAACGGAATGGGAGAATGAACTCCGAGCCCTGTGTGGCTCAGAATGGCACACCACGGCGATGATGACCGATGAAGCAGCAAGAGATGTGGCATTAGGTGAAAATTGTAAGTTGGTGACAGTGGAAGTAAATTACTGTCTACATATTTTTGTTGGTTATCTGTTGAGTATCCGCGTAACATTGGCCCCTTTTTTTGCTGATGCGTGGGTGTCAGAATGTTGAACAATACTGGATAACACTACGAGAAGAGTCGCTGTAATGTACACAGGGCTGTCCTAATTATGCTGTGATGTTTAGCGCGAGTAGTTTGAGACAATTAAGTGGCACGGAATGGTTGCATTGCTGTATATTGTTAGTTTTCCAGTGGTCTTATTTCCGTAGCCGTAATACTTTTGTGTAATTATATATGTGCAGCTAGCTATATTCTGTGGTCACCATGTAAGTATCTGTATAATAGCGAAAATCGATTGCGATGGATAATCTTAGCCCATCTTTTGATATTTTCTCACCGTTTAAAACCAGTGGGAGTCGCTGTGGTGTAGCGGCTAGACGCTCGAATGTTGGTCCGAATGTCGTGGGTTCAGATCCTCGCGGAGCTGGACTTTATTTCAAACATGACTTTGGCTCCCAGGTTGAGCCTTAAATGGGCACCAGGGAAGTAAAGGCATGATGCTTACCACGTCACCCACCGTGTGCCGATTGGTCTATAAAATGTAGGTCTATCCCTGTATGTCCAATACGCCTGTAGGCGTATGTCTAACATTTATAATATGTGTGTGTCCAAATTAGATTGTTTATATAATCATGAGCTCTTTCAATAATGAACGCACTCTTTCTATGTCTATATAATCACGAGCTCTTTCAAAAATGAACGCACTCTTCCTGCTTACGTTTTTACAAAATTTGTAATTAATAATTTTTTCCTTCTGTGGGCTGCTTGAAATTAGATTCAATGGAAGGTACACATCACGAAAGTCACCTCATCTCGTCGGCCGTAAGATTTTGTATGGGATTTTCCTGGACACTCCTATAGTCTAGGGATGTTATGTGTTCCTCGTTTTATCGTTTTAAGCACATCCACCACCGCCGAAAGCGTAAAAATACAAACACATCAGTGATTTGATACTCACGAGCCGTCGCGCCTTTAGCGCTTACCCCTGCAGTACTTCTTTCTTGCACACATACGTGCACCCGCTGTGCCAACACATAGTAAAGGTTGGGGATGCACTCCAGGGACCAACGCTTTGTTAAAGCGCGATTTAATGATATTACTTTAACAAATAGGAACAAAATATGATACTATATTTGAAATAATATGACTAGTACACACAGATACTCAAACAGAGAACTTATGTGCGTGGTTAGCGGGGTCGCTTAGCCCGTGCACATTTTCCAGAAGAGTGGGTAGGGCCTTGGCCCTTAAACTTTTCCGGCTAAGAGACTCAAGTACCTAAATCCCCAGTTTCCACCCAGTTCCACCACTAGCCATACACTAAGTAATTTTGCCAGAGCGACCTAATGCCGTTTGTGCTCTTCGCAGTGACATCTCCTCTGGTTCCCAGCGATTAAACAATCAGATGAATTGTATCCTAATGATGTCAGCGTTGTCAGTTCATATCCTTGCTTTTTATAACGAACAAATTTAGATTAATATGCACTTTTCTGTGACTAGAATATTATCTTTGTTATTTTAATCTCCTCCAACTGTATTTGTTATATACATTGTTATAGAAATTCGCTACTATAAATTTTTCAGTCCAAGAAACATGTAGCAGTTTTCTGTAGATAAAAATCTCATAAGTTTATGGCATCTTTTTAGTTTTCTGGGTTCTCTTGTTAAATTTAATATCATGAATAGGTCAAGTAGAAGGCAATTGATGGCACTGGTAGCACCGGATTAAAAAAAAAAGTTAAATATCACAGTATGTGTACATGGTTTTATTTTCATACACACAAGCAAACGTTTCCACCAAGCTTTTTCTGTATTTTTTTTTAATTTTCTTCTTTAAAAAAAAAAATTCAACTGCCAACTGTCACATATCGCTCCTGTCGCGTGCCTGATTTAAGGATTTCTCCTTAAGAACCAACAGCACTCTGAAATAATTATGTTGAGTCGTTGGCTCGTATTGGTCTATGGGAAGCCCCGTGGCCAATATACGCTCAACTTATTTCAGGAGTAGGGCAACTCAAGTTTTGGCACTACAAAATATATAATATTCCTAGGTACACTTGGCTGGACACCCCCACTACTATAAAAAGGAAGACTCCAGGTTATGATAGTATACTATCATAGCCATGTTAACACAAATAACACTTATTACTCACACAAACATCAAAGCTAGACAGTTAGAATGGTGAAATAGGGACACCCAAGTCAGCCATCAAAATTTATGCATGTAATCAATACAATATATACAAATAATAATGAATAGACAAACAAGAGTTCGGAGAATGGAGCTCAGGAAACAATGACACAACCCAGATATTGAAGCAGTCAGATTTAGCCTTGAAGTGTACATGAGTTCATCATCGGACTTATCCGATGCTGTGGGAAGAGAGCATGTAATGTGAATAATAGATCACTTAACCCAGTTCGTAGGTCAATGCTCCCCTCAGTCCATGGTGATTCGACTGTAGTTGACTCAATCAGTAGTTGGGCCTTGATTTGATCTGGTACAAGCTGACTCTCACGAGCGAGGACACAGGAACTGCACAGGAGCCCACCAAAGCTCTTGGAGACTGTGATGCCCGCTGCCGGTCTAACAGGTAATGACGCAATAAATGCATAAGAGCCCAACAAAGCACTCGAAGACTGGTTCTCTGGATTGATGACATAGGTGTCTGCAATTGTCCACTGTTCCTAGAACTCACAAACAAGCTCTTGCCATGTTGAGGTAGTGGCACAGTATACAGGACTTTTGGATACGCTTGGTGCACAGAATGGATGGGTTGGTGGTTGTTGGCTGGACTGTGATTCGTCTGCCTGATCTCTAAGGAGGTATCATCCCAAGCTTAGGAAATCTTCCAAGATAGAAATGGAACTTTGAATGCGCCAATTTCTACATAGACTGTATACACGTCTTGGCACTTTGGGATCAGGCGAAAGAATGTTTTTTCAAAACCTAACTTAGCGTCTCTAGGAAAGAAGTCCCCTGTATTCCTGCCCAAGGAGTAAACCGGTTTACAGGAATTTCTAAATAAATTACCAGAAATCGTCAACCTACAGTTGCAAGTTTGAAAATGAAGATTTATCAAAGCAACTAAAGGGTCTAGAAATGAATATATCACCAGATAAAGGTATATATCAATATAAGGGACTAAATACCCTTCCGGACGGGTTTAATTTTGAAATTTGACTGAGCGCGAGGGAAGCACGACTCGTCCACAGTGTAGGGTTGGCTGCTCACCTCACGACACCAACTATACTTAACAAAAACGTTAATCAATAAAGAACATACAGATGACAGAAAACACTAAAAAAAACGTATAAGCTTATGGTCACTTAGAAACAATGTTCTGTCCATTAGTTTCTGAAACCCTTTGTGGGCAATGTATGTTTTTTAAGTAAGGGGGGGGGGGGGGGGGTAAGCCGCTTAAAAGCGCCTGAGTTATTCTGTTGACTCTACTTTGGTTATTGTTTATTTTAGCCGGTAGTAATTACTTCTGGCAATGAATGTGCCGATCGAAGGGTAGCGAGGCATCAAGTAAACTATCTGACACTCATTGTAACATTTGCTTACGGTTGCACTTTCTTTATTGAGAGAAATAATCGCTCTGACAAACAATAACACGCACTTTGTAAATAGTATAGTGCGTAAATGGACTTCCCTATTTGAAACAGCTGCATGTTTCTTGGCAGAGCAAACAATCGGCTTAGAAATCCGTACCCGGCAGTAATTTTGGATAATTTTTAGCACACTTACTTTGGCATTGATGCATTGCGAAATGTTTCAGCACCAAAATAGAAAAGTATCTCTTGCTTACTGTATGCTGTTTTTAAGGCCACCAGCAAGAACGTGTGAGGTAAATATTTTTTTTACTAATTGAGTTAATAATGAATTATGACGACTGAAGAAAGGATTGGCGGCATAAATTATAGATCCATCCTTCTTTATCGTCATTTTGAAGCATAATTTTCGCTTAACTTATTTATCAGCAGGGAGTTATCCTGAAAAGCAGGAATTAAATATGACATCATGACTAAGGTAGAGCTTTATGAGAGAACTAAAGTTCAAGTGAATCAAGAAGTGAGGAAAAGACGCTGGTTTTGGATAGACAATATCCTGTAGTATAACATAAATGTCCCTGCGGTGGAACACAGAGTGCCAATGGTATCAGTGAGACAAAAAAAAAAAAAAAAGGGGGGGGGGGGGTGGGGACGTTGAATGCGCTATTTACGATATCAAAAGATGGAATAACTTTGTATGGGTTAATTGAATGCCTACGCTTACCTAGGAAATAAGGGGTAGAAGAAGAAGCAGAGGTTAGTATGTTAGCATTTTGAGGGAGTTATCCAGACTGTTGTGCAAATTATTGAAATCTCTAGGATTAGTTGCGTATCCTTCCCAGGACGTTGCAGAACCAACCCCAGCATTTTTTTGCTGTTTTTTTTCATTTAGGCAAATTTACGTCCAGTAGTTTGCCATTGCCCTCTGGACGGTCCGACTCTCGATACCACTGTTGAAACCAATGCAAGGTACATGGCCCGCAGCTGGGATCAAAACCGGCACTACGAAGCACGTTCACAACGCCTATGCCACAGACGCCGACAGGACAATACACTACTGGCGTGCATATCTGAAGCCCAAATACTGTGGTTGTGTCCCCCCCCCCCCCTCCCCACCCGCTCCTTTTTTTCTTACACATGCATTTAGAGTTTGTCAGTGCGAATTTAAAATGTGTTTATATACCTAATCGGGAAGGTATCGGATTTTGGTAGGGCGTATACAACTCAATTAACGGGTTTATTATGTTATAAACCTAGATCTGCACTAGCCATCTCCCTTCGGCTGTTGGGATAAACATCTAAGCCAGAGCTTTCCAAACGTTCACGACACAGTAGTATGTCAACTGTAGTAGTGTGACAGTGTGTGGTACTAACGTAAAGCATTAAACAGAATAATCGTCAGTAATAAACTTTAAACTCTGGTTTGCTAGTAGGCTGAATTACTGTGTCGCGAATCTGTGTTTGTTTAAAAAGTGCCACCAACTTGAGAAGTTTGGAAAGCCCTTATGTAGGGACCTCCGACCACAGATGCCCGGTGTCAGGTTAGTTTTAATACCACATTTTCTACTGTTTAGCGCTGCTGGGCTTGAAATCTGGTCAAAAGAAATGTAAACACATTCGACGTAATTTGAAATATCAAAACAAATACTTTAAAAGAAACATTCTACGTACTTTCATTTTAGTTCAACCTCAAGCACGGGGAACCCCGGAATCCCCGGGAAAGTTCAATATTGTATGGGTGTTACGGTTAGTCAGTATTCGTTTCAAAACAGCCCCTTTGGGAACAGGCAGCGGAATCAGCAGAGAAACAAGATTATTATGGCCTGGAGAGAATGAGTCACCTGGGTGTAACCAGAGGGTCTGGCCGGCTCACTACACTCAGAGGAAAGGCAAGACGGACATATAAGCAGATTGTGAACGGAACCATCACTATTGGAACTCTGCGCTGGCTGCTGAAGATGAAGACGGAGCACGCATGGGAATGCCCCGAGTGCTGTGGTGTCAATTCTTGACTCAACTCATCTCCTTTCAAACCGTAACACATTTATACTATTGGATTTTCCCGGGGAAACGGGGTTTCCGGTGTTTGGGGTGAGCTTAAATGAAAGTACTAACTTTTATGCGTGGGGGAAGGGGGAGGTTAACCCCTTACCAATTTTCTAGGGGTGTTGGGATTCTTCTTTTTCCTCTCTCTTTTGCCTTCTAACCCCCAGTGGAGCATAGACCCTTAACCAACATACGCCAAGTCACTCTATGCTTCGCTATCGCATACAGCTCTCCCTGTCCCCATTATCTCGCTTAGATCCCTAAAAAATCTTTCTTGAGCGGGGAGCTCCTGGTCATAACCATCAGGTTCCGGCGTCTCCTGCTGTTGACAAACCTTGACAACGACGAAGATTTACATATTTAAATTCTTACAGGGCGTGCTGGTTACGAGTTTTATAAGTGACTTGTTTTTCATCAGTCTTCTGTAACATACCGACATCTTCTACACAGTTTGTTGCTCAAAATACACAATTTTCGATTCCTTTTAATTTGGTCGGAATTTATCACGAATTTGCCGACACGGCGAGAATTCCTTTTGCAGGGAAAAGCGCCGAAGGCGCGACGGTTAGTGAGTATCGAAGCTGAGATGTTTTTGAATTTCTACGTTCCTTGGCGGTGGCTTCTCGCCAGAAAAAGAAGCCTCTGACAAGGAACGTAGAAATGCTATAACATCTCAGTTTCGATACTTGCGAACCGTCGGTCAAGTAGCACAAAGTGGAAATAATCACGCAAGTGATCAGTGACATCACTAGAAGAGAGAGAGAGAGAGAGAGAGAGAGAGAGAGAGAGAGAGAGAGAGAGAGAGAGAGCGGTTAAACCGTTGAAGATAAGGAATGCATGACACGCCCACAACATAGGACAGGCCCTGGGACCAGCCTCGTCATGAATGGACTGGGGAAGGAACTCTCGCCGTGCGGGTAAGTTTGTGATAAGTACCATTTGGTCAGTAGACTGAATGTTTAATTCCTTTAATTTGATCTGTCGGGCGTCATATTTAGTTCTTATTTTGGATGTTCTTTCCGTTACACAGTCCCTGGCGACTGCCATAAATCATCCGGCTCAAAGGCGCCACCCCCACCCCCCACAAACACACACAGCTAAAGTTGTAAATACAGTCAGTTGTGACCGATTATTTTTGCTACATTCCCACCCTTGCAATTTCATTCATATGATCTGTCTCGGAGTATAATATTTACGTTACTCTTATCTCTTCAACCCACCATTCCTGATGACAGCTATCGCTTGTCTCTTTACCGAAATCGTTACTATTATTTGCCTATTTAAGATGTCCTCAAATAATTTGGAATCAAATGACAGCAGACAAATGCTAGTTGAAATGTTACTTAAGTTAATACTCGCCCTGTGCTCTCTCTCTCTCTCTCTCTCTCTCTCTCTCTCTCTCTCTCTCATTTCTCTAGGTCTCGCCTTATCTTTCCCGCTCCTCTGTCGGTCTGGGGAAAACCAGTCAATCGATCCTCGTTTATTGAGAGTGAGTACTGTCGTTTGTTCACGCGTGGGTGTAGCAGAATGAACAAGCTTGCGAAAGGAGCTATGTCACACCCCTTTCACCGGCTGGCTCAGCGGATAGAACCTAGAGTTACATTTAAAGTCGACAGAATTTACTTTGTTAAACCGGGGTTTATCCCATATGCTTCGGTCTCTCTCCACAGACTGGCCAGTAGACTGCTGAAACCTCACACAAGGCGCGAATTCTGTAACTCCAGCAACGTTTTCCAATGATCTCTGTAAAAATTGCACTCTTGAACTGAACGACGCAACCGTAAACGAATCCACGACCTTCAGTACGAGGCAGACGATGTGACCACTTCGTCACGGAGAAACCCACCCCCACCCCTTTTTTTTTTTTCAAAGACAGAACTTCTGCAGTAGGGATGTGATACTGCATCACAACCGTATCTGCTGATTTTAACTTTAGTTTTTGTTATCATTAAACCAACATAGCGCATATTGCCATCTCATCCTTGATCACATAACAATGCTATTTTCACACACTCTATAGGGAAATAGTCGGCTCTGTGGCTAAGTCGATGCGAACGCTTCGTAATGCCGGGGTGCCGGGTTCGATCACAGCTGCGGGCCATGCGCCTTGCTTTGGTTTCGACAGTGGTATCAGGGGGCCGACCGTCCAGGGGCAATGACAAACTACTAGACGTAAATTTGCCTAGGGAAACCACACAACAGCCAGGGGCTGCTGGGTGTTGGTTTTGCAACGTCCTGTAAAGGATACGCAACTAACCTATAGGGAAATCATTATAACGAGCGCCAACAGCTAATATGTTGAAGAACTGACACAAATAAAAAGAAAAGATCAAGCAAAAAATCTTTTAATTTATTATTTTTACGCCTGTAGCGCTTCGGACATATGATGTTAAATTGATTTTGTTTTATAAACAATCCGCGTTGGATCTTTGATGTGGTCAACATTACAGCGGTCGCATTTACTTCATATTTCTAGGCGCTAAGTTTTGGCTGGGTCCACCTGAAAGCCGAGGTCGATTTTGAAGGGGAAAAATACGCTTAGATGCGGATTTAAACCCAAGACATTCGGTTGGCATACTTCTTCGCCTGCTGTGTCTCTGCAGTTGTCAGGGACATAAATTCTAGTAAGACACACAAACACAACTTCAGAAACTGATTGCGTGAAACATTATGTTTATTATTTATATGAAAATTAT
Source organism: Candidula unifasciata (assembly GCA_905116865.2). NCBI lineage: Eukaryota > Metazoa > Mollusca > Gastropoda > Stylommatophora > Geomitridae > Candidula > Candidula unifasciata. The sequence goes on along the minus strand of CAJHNH020007846.1, from coordinate 264,098 downwards.
TATTAGGCTTCTTCGTTCAGTTCAACGTTAAAGAAAAGACTGTTAAGTCCACATCGCGCCCCTCAATGTGTGTTGAAGAGACAGATCGGGGATACGTTGTCGAAAACCGGCTTAGATGCGGATTTAAACCCAAGACATTCGGTTGGCATACTTCTTCGCCTGCTGTGTCTCTGCAGTTGTCAGGGACATAAATTCTAGTAAGACACACAAACACAACTTCAGAAACTGATTGCGTGAAACATTATGTTTATTATTTATATGAAAATTATTATTAGGCTTCTTCGTTCAGTTCAACGTTAAAGAAAAGACTGTTAAGTCCACATCGCGCCCCTCAATGTGTGTTGAAGAGACAGATCGGGGATACGTTGTCGAAAACCGGCATGTTTAGAAAACTTTTGAATTTACTGCCATTATCAGAATTGAATGTACGTCTGCTTCAGATATTTTTTCAAACCCTGATGACAGAGAAGGGTAGATAAGGGTTACAGTAGGACGCATCTTTAAAGTGAGATATTATTACGGATTTACCACTTCGGCGGCGTAATGTTGGCCACATTACACGCCGAATGCCGATTGGTCTGTAACATTCTAACACTATACCCAATACGCCTGAAGGCGCGTAAAAGGGTCCTTTACTTTACTTTTACTGTATAGCCAGTACGCCTGAACGCGTGATAAATGGTTCTCCTATTATCACCACTGAAGAAGAACGAATGAACAATTGTTTTCCCCAAGGGTCGCAGATTTGGCACACAGCCCCGCCCGTCTTACATAGAAGAATCACCAGTAGCTGAACACCACTGCCTCCTGTAGCTATAGCTGGCCGTGCTAAACACATGCTTTCACTGTCTGTCTGTCTGTATGTCTGTCTCTGTCTGTCTGTCTCTCTCTTTCTCACTCACTCACACATACGCAGACTTAACGCTTTTATGTGGACGGTCGTTAGTCGTGATCCAGATAGAACCGTCCCGACGGCAGGTCAGGTAGGATGTAATCGCCCTTGTAGATTTATGAACTACTTTGCTATAAAACCAGTTTAAGGCTGTACGCCCACAATAACTTTTTATTAAGGCCATCCTGGTCAATGTAAATGCCCGTTGTTGTGCAACTTAAAGGGGCCGGTATGTGTCACTGTGTTTATCGAGTAGATTTATACACAAATTAAACTAGTTTCATTAATCTGCAAGACTTTAAAAAATGTATTTATCATTTTGTAGATACATTTGTGTTTTATATATTATTATTTTCATTATTATTATATTTTCTGATAGCACACTAATGTATCTTCAAAATGATAATTCATTCCATAAAAAGTTTTGCAAATTAACGAAACTAGTTTAATTGTGTATAAATTTACTCCATAAATGTTTGGGTGCCATCGTGATCTTTTTTTCTCTTCTTATGACTTGTCGGCTATACCCAAATGAGGGAGCCGGCACAGAGTTCCAATACTAATGGTGCCAAGCGAAGTCTTGCCTTTCCTCTAAGCGTAGTGTGCCGGCCGAACCCTCTGGTCACATCCATGTGCATCATTCTCTCCAGCCCTTAATAATTTTGTTTCTCTTCTTCGTAACTTGTTCACAGAGGGCTCTGACCACATCTGCCTTGTCACGTATCAGTTCACCACATAGCGGTGCAGATCTAGTCAGTCCGTCTACCTGTTCATTTCCCACCATGCCGGCATGGCCTGGAGAAAGGATCTAAAGTATGCTCATTGCCTGTGACCTTGCAAGTGAAGCTTGCCACTCTACTCGAAGCAGTCGTGTCCTCAGCTTTTTCAGCATGCTTTCAGAGTCCGTTACAATTACGACATGTGTATGTATCTTGTTCTCTAGCCACTGGTAAGCTGCAGTGACCACCTCCATTTTCATGCTTTATGTTGTGGTATCATACGCCAATCGGTCCTGCACTAAAGAATTTATGTTGGCTTTCGCTATGAAACCTTATCTTCCTTCTTCTCTTCCCTTTCAACACAGAACCATCTGTGTAGATAATAAGATCATCAGGACGAGAATTGTCGGAAATCAACTGTTGGACTTCCGCCTCACTAGCACCCGCTGGCCACTCTCTGCACTCCCGGTCTAATTAATTTGAGCACTTGGAACCGACCCACCATGTTTTTTTTTCCTCGCCTCATGACTTGTCGGCCATGCCTGATTAGGGATTAATATTGACTTTTCCGGTGAATATGATACACAAATTGATACATGACAAGGCAGATGTGGTCAGAGCCCTTTGGGAACAAGTAACGAAGTCAGTAGAGAAACTAGATTATTAGGGCTGGAGAGAATGATACAGAGACAAGAGGTTGTGAAGATAACATAAATGAACAGAGAACTGCTGAAGGGAATAAGAAAGAGACAAGTGAAATAGCTACTGAGTTAGCTGCGTATCCTTTACCGTAGCTTTCAAAACGAACCCCAACATGTTTTGGTTGATGAGGTTTTTGTAGGCAAATTTTATGTTCAGTAGATTGCCATTGTGTTGAACGGGCAGCTCTCTGTACGCAAGACGGTCTGCTGCCAAATCATCCGAAACTGGGACCGAACCCGATACCCCGACACTACGAACATTACGAATCGACTTAGCAACGCTAAGTCGAGATTTTTTTTCACCACCCCTCCCCGCACCAAATCAGAAAGAGAAAGAAAGAGAGAGTGAGAGAGTCCCTGGAAGATAAAGGTTAAGATCTTAGACGGATACATTGGCATTCGCGCCAATGGCACATTGTCGCGCGCCCACGTGGGTAAATACACTGATATAGTGAGGGTGTGGGTTTGAACCTTAACAATGCCCACCCACGTGAGAAACTAGACTATTATCTAAGCTATGTTGATCCTAGACAGTCCTGGATAGCCAAGAAAACAGCGAGTGGCTCGTTCCATGAAATGAAAGTTGCTGTACTTGTATCCACAGGAGTAGGAGAAGGGATAGATAGATATCTGGATACACCCACTGTGATATAATCCAGGTGCTCAGTTAACCCCCCCCCCCCGACTGTTCTCCTCTCCTGGCATTACTTAAAAGCCCCCATCAAGTGATTTAAATATTTGTTAGCTGAAGTAAACTAATATGCACAAAGACACTTGAACCTAAGTACACAATTTACTCAACTATGTTGTAACAACATCAAAAAATTTTTATTTAATAAATCGAAATTAAAATAAAATGAACTTGTTTAGGCTAGTAGAGTTGGGATGATGTTATAGATGACATTAAAGTTGTACATAACTTAGCTTCTAGTTTCTAGTAGGAGAATTCACCGTCGGACAGTTCTCGGCTTGAGACCCTGCCTATCTTTTCCAGTTTGTCGTCCTCACTGCTTTCTGCAGGTCGTTACACTCGACGGTCGGCAAATAATGGATGCCTACTAGTCCCTGCCCAATGTGGGAACTGGAGAATGAAGAAACAAACGCATATTTGTAGTATCTGCTCTAGATGTACACTAAGCATGTATATTATACTAACATCAAGCATGTTTATTTAAATAAAACATTTAATCTCTCCCTCATGCTCACATTCACTCCTGTCCAATTTGGAAGGGCTTATGTCTCAAATTCCAACTGTTACATCTTCTGCCTTCCTCTACACGTCCTGTAATGATAGTCAAGTCTTCTACGTCAGGTGCCATCTCTCGTACAGACTCAAAATGACAATCAGTCAGACAGAACCAGTTCTGGAATCTATGCTTGGAACAATCGACGCGTCCAGAATGCTAACAATAGTTCTGGGGCGAATCAAATAACAAATCTCGTGGATTTACTCTCCGGGATCAATCTCCGCATTAGCCTCCCGAGAGTTGAACACATTTCAGTGTGTAAGCTGTATGTAATACAGATTCACATTAACCACACGTGAAAAGATTGCCAGAGTTATCTTCACGCTTGTGATTTCAAAAACATGATAGTTCATTAAATTTCAATGGCAACAACAACATTTAGGTTTTTCAACATTGAAACACATGTGCACAAAAAAACATTCATGACACTCTCAAATAGGAAATAAAGCAATGTGACAGTGCCCTACGAGAATGAAGAATTGTCCGCCTAGGAGTACTACAAAGTGATGAAGACACACACTTGAGTAAAAAGACAGTTAGATTTCTATCACAAAATATAGATTTAAACCTAATTTCGATCTTACCTGGAAAATGAAACCACGATGCCAAAAGTTCTGTCTCAAGCTTAGGTTAAGCCCAACAGATGGCATGTGCTGGACAGGATCTCATTTACCAGACCTAGAGTTCACCCCTTTATAACTTTTATCAAGCTCCTCCTACATTACGCCTAAAATCATTCTCATTCAAGGATGTCACAGCTCCTCCCCTGTGGGTAAGTTTATTCGCTGTCAGTCAGGGCTGTACAACACTTGTTTAAATTCCCACGGTCACCTTCTACAGGTTCAATTAAGCTGGTCAAAGCTAATAGGCCAAGTCACACCTCCAGCCTACTTCACCTGTCATCACAATAAAATCAGACTTTGTCAATTCTTCTGCCCACACTTTCGGTTCCCTGTGTCAATATTGACGATCTGACCGGCACTCCAGTTTAGGTAACCTCAGGGGGAGATAATGGCAATTAGCCCTTGTTATCTGTTCCTGAAGGTCTGGCTAGAAGATAAATATCTGACACCAACAAATGGTGTGCAAATCTCCAGTCAGTAAGTCTGCTTGGTCAGTCTTATCTCTGTACCTTAACACTTAACATCTGGGAAAAAGTTTTAGTGTTTGATATGACCAACGGCCCAGGAGAATTAAAGGTTTAATGTGGTCGTCTTACTTAGATTAAGGATGTATCCAAATCCCTATTTTTCTGCATACTTTCAAAATACAAAGAAATAAAAGTAGGTTGAGGAAAGACATTCTGGAGTCACCGAGCGTATTGTCACACACATAGGGCACATAACTCGTACCTTTATAGACTTAACCCGCGTCCGATTGATGATGTGGTCAACATTACACCGCTAGCCTTCCTTTCCCAGGACATTCGCCGATACACAGTTTACTCTATGTCGACCTGGGAGCCGCAGTTAATTCTGTTTTTAAATCCGCCCGGTGTGGATCCGATCCAGAGTGAGCCGGAAGACTAACGTCTAAACACCGCCCAGCTGCAGCTCCCGATTTCCCTCTAGAATAAAATCTAAATGCCATATTGACATCCCAGTCCTGTTGGTTTCACCCTTTCTGCCTTCCCTTCTAGCAGCGGAAGTTAAGGTTAGTTGCGTGTCCTTTACAGGACTTGCAGAACCAACCCCAACAGCCCCTGGCTGTTGTGTGGTTTTTCTAGTCAAATTTACTTCCAGTAGTTTGCCATTACTCTTCTTTCCTAAGCTGTTCCTGCCTATTATATTCTTCTATCTCCAACTGGCGCCTTTTCTCTGCAGCATTACGGGCAACCATATAATCAAAAGTATCCATCTGGCATTTAATATATGTTTCTAACTGTGCCCCTACTCTACCCTCGGCTATCCCGAATTTCCTTACATCTTTTTGGTACTCGGTACGTAAGTCCATTCTATCTATCAGGTCTATCCAAAGATAAATATGATACTTCCTCGAGTCAGGATAAGAAGGATATGTCAGAGCAAAGTACAGTGAACTGGGCACCAGAGTAGACTATGACAGCCGCACAAAGATGTATATGATGCAAAGCAGCCTACCAGAATAACAGCCTATAGAATACTATAGCAGCAAAAAGGCTATCAATGATCAAAGCGATGTTACACTCAGTCACTAATTATTAATCTCAATGATATGATGTCAGCATGTAATATGTTCTACAATCTATATCAAATGAAATATGCAAGCAAAAAAATCATCAATACATCAACTCTAACTAAGCACTATAGATAAAACATTGATCGATGTTCATGAAATGTTCAATGATAGACAGTTAACTCATATGAAATCATCAATTAAATACTTTTACAGTTATTATAATTTAATCTTCCCAGTTACCAATTACTAAGTATGATTTTAGTCTAAGAACTGGACGAAGAATTAAAATGAAATCTATGAAATTAAACTTTTTATTCGTTAGTCTAGGGTCTGCCGGGTTTGATCGCTGGCGGGACGCCACTTGTGTCAGGTTTTAATTCTAGAGAGCGACACAATTGTTACGTGATGTTATAAGATCCCAGACGAGCCTCCAATTGTCGCGCGCCCACGTGGGTAAATACACTGATATAGTGAGGGTGTGGGTTTGAACCTTAACAATGCCCACCCACGTAAGAAACTGGACTATTATCTAAGCTATGTTGATCCTAGACAGTCCTGGATAGCCAAGAAAACAGCGAGTGGCTCGTTCCATGAAATGAAAGTTGCTGTACTTGTATCCACAGGAGTAGGAGAAGGGATAGATAGATATCTGGATACACCCACTGTGATATAATCCAGGTGCTCAGTTAACCCCCCCCCCCCCGGACTGTTCTCCTCTCCTGGCATTACTTAAAAGCCCCATCAAGTGATTTAAATATTTGTTAGCTGAAGTAAACTAATATGCACAAAGACACTTGAACCTAAGTACACAATTTACTCAACTATGTTGTAACAACATCAAAAAGATTTATTTAATAAATCGAAATTAAAATAAAATGAACTTGTTTAGGCTAGTAGAGTTGGGATGATGTTATAGATGACATTAAAGTTGTACATAACTTAGCTTCTAGTTTCTAGTAGAAGAATTCACCGTCGGACAGTTCTCGGCTTGAGACCCTGCCTATCTTTTCCAGTTTGTCGTCCTCACTGCTTTCTGCAGGTCGTTACACTCGACGGTCGGCAAATAATGGATGCCTACTAGTCCCTGCCCAATGTGGGAACTGGAGAATGAAGAAACAAGCGCATATTTGTAGTATCTGCTCTAGATGTACACTAAGCACGTATATTATACTAACATCAAGCATGTTTATTTAAATAAAACATTTAATCTCTCCCTCATGCTCACATTCACTCCTGTCCAATTTGGAAGGGCTTATGTCTCACATTCCAACTGTTACATCTTCTGCCTTCCTCTACACGTCCTGTAATGATAGTCAAGTCTTCTACGTCAGGTGCCATCTCTCGTACAGACTCAAAATGACAATCAGTCAGACAGAACCAGTTCTGGAATCTATGCTTGGAACAATCGACGCGCCCAGAATGCTAACAATTGCTTACTGGACGGTCGGCTTTCTTGATACCACTGTTGAAACCAACGCAAGGCGCAGCTGGGATCGAACCCGGCATCCCGGCATTACAAAGCGTTCGCATAGACTTAGCCACAGATCCGTCTAGCAGCGGAAGACAACGCCAAAATAATACTCAACTAGCTAAAGAACAGAATGCAGGCGGGCACATTTGATAACCTATGTACTCCTACGTTTATGTTGAAAGGTTGCCAAGACGTCAGTTGAGATGATATTCTACGTTTCACTGACCTATCAGCCTGATCTGCTGTAGGATCAACTGTTCTATTGATCTGTTGGATGACGTAAAGCGGTCGGAGACTGGCTTGCCACAAAGAACTCTCGTCTCATTCCTATCGCCGTTGTGTTGCCGTCTTACGAGATAACGAGTTTGCACTTCATGTTTCTTATGTTATTGTCATTCCCTCTGCTTCCCTTAGAAGCCTGGACCATTACATATTTATTGATTAGTATTTTTACATTATCGTCCCGTCTGAATCAGTGGACATGAATTCAGGTGGGGGCTGAGGCGGCGTGGAGACGGTATAGAGTGTACCAGAATACTCTTCTGTCTATTTATTTGTAAGATGTTTTCACACGTTAAAGTGTATTGGACATATGGTGCCATCCATATGTTTTTATTTAAATGATGTGATCAGTTTACGGCCTTACGAACCAGGATATCTCCCAGTATACTTTTTAAAGGCTGGGCCAGTCTGGGAAGTGAAGAGATGAGAAGGCTTTTGGAACAATACCCATCATTAAATTAATTGAGAAACAAAGAGTGAAGTGTTTTGGCAACCTATTGAGATTGAACCCATACATACCGCTAGCGAGTTCGTACATTATGAAGATAGAAACACCAAGAGGCAGGGGAAGACATAGAAGAAAATGGTTTAAAGGGGTCATTGGCAGCCTGGGACCTCACAGTATCACAGCATACTAAGCAGCTGAGCGCGCACTCGCTCGGCTATCTAAAATCCCTTACACTGCGACACGTAATGGCACATTGTCTGCATTGTAACTATACAGTTTCGGTAGCCTGTTTGTGCACCTTATAACAACTATAAAATACTAATAGTCTATCGCTGCATATTGTAACTATACAATGCCAGTAGCCTATCGCCGCATATTGTAACTATACAATGCCTGTAGCCTATCGCCGCATATTACAACTATACAATGCCAGTAGCCTATCGCCGCATATTGTAACTATACAATGCCAGTAGCCTATCGTCGCATATTGTAACTATATAATGCCAGTAGCATATTGGTGCATACAATAATTATACAATACCAGTAGCTTATCGTCGCAGAAGGTACTATACAAAGCCTATCGGCGCAGAAGGTACTACTATACAAAGCCTATCGGCGCATAATATAACTTTACAGTGTCAGTAGCCTATCGGCGCATATTATAACTTTACAGTGTCAGTAGCCTATCGGCGCATATTATAACTTTACAGTGTCAGTAGCCCTATCGGCGCAAATTATAGCTATACAATACCAGTAGCTTATCGGCGCCGAAGGTACTACTATACAAAGCCTATCGGCGCATAATATAACTTTACAGTGTCAGTAGCCTATCGGCGCATATTATAACTTTACAGTGTCAGTAGCCCTATCGGCGCAAATTATAGCTATACAATACCAGTAGCCTATCGGCGAATATGATAACTTTACAATGCCAGTAGCCTATCAGCGCATATTATTACTATACAATGCCAGTAGCCTATCGGCGCATATTATAACTATACAATGCCAGTAGCCTATCGGCGCATATGGTAACTATACAACGCCAGTAGCCTATCGGCGCATATTATAACTAAACAATGTCAGTAGCCTATCGGCGCATATTATAACTAAACAATGCCAGTAGCCTATCGGCGCATATTATAACTAAACAATGTCAGTAGCCTATCGGCGCATATTATAACTAAACAATGTCGGTAGCCTATCGGCGCATATTATAACTAAACAATGTCAGTAGCCTATCGGCGCATATTATAACTAAACAATGTCGGTAGCCTATCAGCGCATATTATAACTAAACAATGTCAGTAGCCTATCAGCGCATATTATAACTAAATAATGTCGGTAGCCTATCGGCGCATATTAGAACTAAACAATGTCAGTAGCCTATCGGCGCATATTATAACTAAACAATGTCGGTAGCCTATCAGCGCATATTATAACTAAACAATGTCAGTAGCCTGTCGGCGCATAACTAAACAATGTCAGTAGCCTATCGGCGCATATTATAACTAGGGCTGTACCGAATAGTGATTTTCACTCTTCGGCCGAATACGAATATTGGGACCAACTATTTGACCGAATACGAATATTGTATCATCATCAGGTGACTTGCCGACTGGCGTGTGCGATCATGCCCCTTCACAATCTGCTATCTCCTGCAGCATGTATCAGTTCGTGTGCCGACACACCTCCATGCCTTGCAACAAGACTGTCAAGAATCTTCTATCGTTGTCTTCCTCTATCCCTCCTTCCACAGATCTTTCCAGTGGTCACCAAATGTTCAATTTTCCCTCTTCTCATAACATGGCTGAAAAATGACGACTGTCTCCTTCTGATGTCTGTAATTAGTTGTCTTCGGGCTCCCGCCTCTTTCAAAACCATCGTTTGCTTGGCCGTTCGTTTGATGTAATTTAAACGCACCTTCATATTCTCTTTAGCAATATCCTCAAATTTGATTTGGACGAAGACACCCTGAAAAAAAAGCATGATCTCTCTCTTTCTCCCCCCCCCTCTCTCACACACACAGATACACACTCTCACACACACACACGCACACACATACTGCGGTTGGCATTTTATGCAGTTTGTACCACGCAACCGGGTCGCAGTTTCCCCCGCTACGACAGACTAAGGCAACATAAACTATTGTGTTAATGAGAGAGTTATTTCAGTCCATCAAAGTGTATGCAAAAACGGGAGTAAGTTAACCACTATTCGTAATCGGCCCGACTGCAAATATTCGGCCGAATACCGAATAGTTATTAGGTCCACTATTCGGCCCCGAAGCGAATACGAAGCGAATATTCGGTACAGCCCTAATTATAACTAAACAATGTCAGTAGCCTATCGGTGCATATGGTAACTATACAATGCCAGTAGTCTATCGGCGCAAATTATAACTATACAATTTCAGTAGCCTATCGGTGCATATTATAACTAAACAATGTCAGTAGCCTATCGGCGCATATTATAACTATATAATGTCAGTAGCCTATCGGCGCATATTATGACTATATAATGTCAGTAGCCTATCGGTGCATATAGAAACTATACAATGCCAGTAGCCTATAGGAGCATATGGAAACTATATAATGTCAGTAGCCTATCTCTAGTTTCATATACCAGTCGGCTCTGTGGGTAAGTCGATGCGAACGCTTCGTAATGCCGGGATGCTGGGTTCGATTCCAGCTGCGGGCTGTGCGCCTTGCGTTAGTTTCGACAGTGGTATCAAGAAAGCCGACCGTCCAGAGGCAGTGGCAAACTACTGGACGTAAATTTGCCTAGAAAAACCATACAACAGACAGGGGCTGTTGGGGTTGGTTCTGCAACGTCCTGTAAAGGATACGCAACTAACATTAGCCTATCGGCGCATATTGAAACCACAATTTCAGCTTAAGTCTTAATGCAGATAACGGCGCCCAAGTTATACAGTTTTATACCCAGATTTTAAGTATGCACACTTTAAGGGCTATATGGTTCACAGTTTACTACCGTGGTTGCCTTGTGAATGATGTTTGTGCAAGGATGTGATGATATTGCGTTACACACTGACTGTTAATGTTGTAATATGGTCCATTTTCGGCGAAAATTATTACACGTCTTGAAATAGCCCTGTCGGAGAAATTGAAACCTGAATTGTAAAGGAACTAGAATCAGACAGACACACAGGCAAGGAGAGGTTAATTGACTGCGTGACAAGACAAACATATTCACGTTCAGTTTAGATGCTTTCACGTCTTTCTCCGTGGGTATATTTTCGTGTGACGAGTGGGAACAGAGGGATGGGGTTTTGAGGAAACAAAAAGCGGATAGTATATAATAGATGTGATTCTGTATTTACATATGCTGGAACCATTGAGTTATATAGAGCTGTATAGAGTAAATCCCTGTTTACAGAATCGAATTATGGACAGGCATCTGAATTATTTGTAACTGTTTGATTATCACTGAGAATACTCATCATAATCACCGCCAGGATATCTGTATTGAAGGTCAGATATAGCGAGTGCACTCCATCATTACAGTGTACTCATACACGCTTTTTTTTGTCCATCAGAAGATATTTTCTTCTTCTTAATCTTTATCCTACTGCCTACGCTGTAGAGTAGTACACTTTACAGTATTATGGTTTACAATACTGTTTCATTTATATAGGCTACGTTCTAGGCGTAATAGTTTTGGTGTGTAATCAATCTACAGATTAAAAATGTCAATTTTAGTGTCGGCTCTGGCCACTGGCCCGCGACGATCTCCATGTTCAACATTTTGGCCCACGAGCAAACTTAGTTAATAGGCCTGCTGTAGAGCGTCGCAGAGAGAAGTTAGCTGAAGTTGTATTTTGTTAGTTTCCTAGCTTGTGTTATTGTCATTTTGTGTGTCTGTAGCGTCTCTTTTATTCCATCCAGCCACTTCTTTCTTGTTCGGCCTCTAACCTTGTAGTACGCGCTAGCTTTTGGATGATTTTGTTCCATTCTGACCAGATGAACACACCTATGATTCTTTGGTGTTCTCTGAAATACCATTACTATACCTACCATTTTTATTTGCTCTTCATTGGTTCTAGTATCTTGCTTACTTATGAACTATATGGGCCTAATCCTGATATAAGGAATGAATCGTGGCAAGACTGTGAGACATTATGATGAAGCTGCGGAGATGTAATTTTATAGCGAATAATGTGAACACCGGGGATAGATCAAACGTGTCACGATTGAAAGAAATTAACTTACAAAGAGAACTGATTACCTTCACGAGAAGGAGACAATCTACACTCTTTGGTCACGTCAGGAGAAGGAGGAAGCTGGGGTACGTCGTGACAACGGGGACAGTTACGGGGTAAGAGTAGAGAAGAAGACCAAGAGAAAGAATTGGCTGGACAGTTTGGCATCATTCCACTGAGGAAGGAACTTGTTTCGTGGCATGGAGAAGCTAACTTGCATCATGACATGAAGGGACATTTGTGTTAAAAAAAAAATTAAACCTATACGAGTGTCGCAAACCCCCGTGGGTATATACACTTATATAATGAGTGTATGGGTTTGAACCCTAACCGTGCCCACCCACGTGAGAAACCGGACTATCTAAGCTATGTTGATCCTAGACAGTCCTGGAAAACCAAGAAAACTGCAAGTGGCTCGTTCCGTTAAATGAAAGTAGCTGTACTTGTATCCACAGGAGTAGGAGAAGGGATTGATAGATATCAAGATGAACCCAATGAGATAATATCAGGATACACAGTTAACCCCTCCGACTTTCTCCTATCCTGGTATTAATTTGTAACAAAAGCCCCCATCAAGGGATTTACATATTTGTGAGCTGTAGTAGACTAGTATGCACAAAGACACCTAGACCTAAGTACACAATTTACTCAACTAATTTATAACATGAACAGGATTTATTGAATAAATCTAACCAAAAATAAAATGAACGTGTTTAGGCTAGTAGAGTGAAGATGGTGTAACTGATGAAATTAATCCATTTAAGAGTTATCATAACTCATACAATTTGAGGAAATAAATCTTGACACTTCTCAGTTTGAGCCCCTGCCTATCCTTTTCCAGTTTGTAGTCCTCGCTGCTTCAAGCAGGTCGTTACACGCAGACGGTCGGCAAAGAATGGATGCCTACTAGTCCCTGCGCAATGTGGGAACTGTGGTAAAGAAACAAGCGCATATGTGTAGTACCTAGACTTACACCAAACATGTCTATTCTAATAAAATATTTAATCTCTCCCTCATAATCACAGTCTCTCCTGTCCAGTCTGGAAGGACTTCGTCTCACATTGAAGTCGTTACATTTCCTGCCTTCTTCTACTCATGTCCTGTAATGATAGTTAAGTCTTCTATGTCTGATGTCATCTCTCGTGCAGACTCAAAATGACAATCAGTTTGACAAAACGAGTTCTGGAATAAATACTTAGAATAATGGGTGCACCTAGAATGATAACAATATTTCTGGGGCGATATAAAATAACAAATCTCAGGGATTTACTATCCGGGATCAATCTTCGCCTTAGCCTCTCGGGATTTAAACACATTTCAGTGTGTTAGCTAAATGTAATATAGATTCGAATTAACCACACGTGAAAAGACTGCCAAAGTTATCTTCATGCTTGTGATTTCAGAAAAATGCTAGTTCATTAAATTTTAATGGTAACATCATTTTAAGTTATACAACATTAAAACACATGTGCACGAAAAACATTCATGACAATATCAAATATGATATAAAACAATTTGAAAGTGCCCTACGAGAATGGAGAAATGTCCGCTAAGGAGTACAACAAAGTAATGAAGACACACAGTTGAGCAAAGAGACAGTTAAGATTTCCATCAAGGTTGGGAATAGTTACGCTTACCTGGAAAATGAAAACACAATGCCAAAAGTTCTATCTTCAGCTTAGGGTTTAAGCCCAACAGATAGTGTGCTGATGGCAGTCTCACTTCCCAGCCCTAGAGTCCACCCTTTTATAACTTCTTCTAAGCTCCTCCTACATTACTCCTAAAACCACTCACATTCAAGGATGTCACAGCTCTTCCCCGTGGGTAAGTCTATTTATTGTCAGTCAGAACTGTACAACACTTGTTTGCATTCCCACGGTTACAGTCTCCTGGTCCATCTAGCTGGCCAGAGCTCATAAACAAAGTCACACCTTCCTCCCCTTCTTCAACCTGCCAGGTTCTGTCTGCTAACACCTTTATCAGACCATGTCAATACTGGCGATCTGACCTGCACTCAAGTGGGTAACATCAGGGGGGTGGGGGGATAATTACAATCAGCCTGAGTTATCTGCTCCTAAAGGTCTGGCTAGGAGATAATTATCTGACACCTCAGTTCTGCAAGCAAAATCTCCAGCTCACTAAGTGCGAGCTTTTAATTTTACTGGTGCCACTAAGTCTACCCGCTCAGTCTTATCTGTACCTTAACACTTTACATCTGGGAAAAAGTCTCAGTGTTTGATATCACCAGCAGTCCAGGAGAATTAAGTAGGTTTGTTCTGATAGTCGACTTAGATTTAGGACATATCCAAATCCCCATTTTTCTGTATACTTTAAAATACATAGAAAAAAAAGTATGTTGAGGAAAGACACATTCTGAAGCCACCGTGCGTGTCGTCACAACGAGGCAGAAGGCTGTAGACAACATAACTACCAACACCCCATGACATGGATTATAAATAGGATGCTGGCATCATGCAACTATACAGTCTGAAATTTGTTTCCGGAAACTGAGACGATGGAAAGATGGAACATCTGAGACAGAAATACCAGCATCTACGTAGCACATACAAAGGAGCGAAGCCGATGCCTCTTCAAAACCTGGCGCTGAAAGAAAGAACATGATCAGACAAGAAGAAAAAGCTCGCGGCACGCTACTATAAAACCTGAAACGTGCATCAGGGACCAAGAACTGGCACGAATAGATGACCTCGGTTGTTAGTGGGGTGTACCCTACACATTTGACAGTTTTGCTATACAGATGTTATTTTTAGCGCCTATGGCTTGGATGATATGAACGTAGTTTCACAATCCCAGTATACTGCGTTCGAACTCAGCTCCAGGCTGTTTGAACCAAGGATCGCCTTTCGTTGTTTTTGGCAACAGTCTGAGTATCATGTCTTTCAAGGAGCAACGGCGAACATTTTTGGTGGTCCGGTCTTTACAACAGATGTTGGCCGCAGTGGATATTGTGTTATTCACTGCCGTCTTTGGGAATATTGGCGAAATCCCGATCTTTCCTTAACTACTGAGCGTGCTCTTGTTTTGTAAAAATCACACAACAGCCGTATCACCTGCAATTATTTTTTTTTTAATTACTAATATTGTTATTTTTATGCTGTAGTAAACTAACGAAATCCGAAACAGTCTGCCTTGTGCGTGCACCCCCTTGTTTTATGCTGCTACATTAAAATGAGACTTCATCGTGTTTTCTATGGCATCTATAATAATGGGACTTCCAGATCCTTTTCCCATGCACTGTCTAAAACAGTGGCTCTCAGGCTTCCTAATGCCGCGTCCTTTTACTACAGTTCCCTCATGTTGTTGTGACTCTCAGAGAATTATGTTCCTTCATAACGTCAGTAAATATGTGTTTTTCGATGGTCTTAAGGCGACCCTTGTTAAACCGACAGGTTGAGAACCGCTGGTCAGAAACCTGACGCTGGCAACGATATTTTTCTGAGCGGATATCTCACTGGGAGTTTGTGTAACAATGTCTTTCGTGAATATACATTGTGTTTGTCTTTAAATAATGCCAGTGTTTGGAGTGAATATTATTGCGATTCGGGCCTGGTCGGCCAGGGTGCAACAGCATCTGATTTTGTCCGGACAGATCAAGCTTTTGATGATGTTAACGGATCAGTTAACAGAGGATACGATACGTTTTTCTTCTCTAATTGTCTCTCCCCCCCCCCCCCCTCGCTGTTTCTTCCTCTCTGTGCGGTTTTTTTCCCTCTTGTGTACCATCTCCTCTGGGCTTGAGGTTGGCTACCTCATCCTGTAAAAACCATAGCCACAAAAACCAATCAACCATGGATAAGTCAAAAAGAGAAGCAAATAAAATCCAGCCAACCAAGATGAGGGGAGGCTCTTCAGATAGAAGAAGTATGACACGGTGTGGAGAAAGCCGTAAGGATCGTTGACTTACCTCCTCTCAGCTAGGAAAACCTCCAGAATTGGCACCTGGCATGTTAGAGCTCTCTATGATATAGGGAGAACAATAGAAGTAGCAAAGGAAATTAAACATTATAGAATTAGTATTTTAGGGTTATGTGAAACTAGATGGACTGGGACAGGGAAAAGTATTCTTAATTCAGGAGAAACTATTTTGTTCTCAGGACACACAGAGGAAAATTCGCCGCACAGTGAAGGAGTGGCCCTGATGCTATCAAAAGAAGCAGACAGGGCACTAATAGAATGGGAAGCTGTGAGTCCTAGAATAATAAGAGCATCTTTTAGAACAGTAAAACAGAAGGTGAACATGTCGGTAATACAGTGTTATGCACCAACAAATGATAAAGATGCATCTGTTAAGGAAGAATTTTACATGCAGCTTCAAAATATTATAAATAATGAAAGAAAGGGCAACTCAAAAATTTTGATGGGTGACTTGAATGCTAAGATAGGATCAGACAACACAGGTTATGAAGCAATTATGGGGAGACATGGTCTAGGAGTAATGAATGAAAATGGAGAATTGTTAACAAATTCTTGTGCAGCTAACCAGTATGTTATTGGTGGAAGTATTTTTCCCCATAAAAGAATACACAAAGCAACATGGGAATCACCAGACCATAAGACAACTAATCAAATTGACAACATATGTATTAACAAAAAGTTTAGATCACCCCTTTACGATGTTAGGACTTTCAGAGGTGCAGATGTATTTACTGACCATTTCCTGGTGATAAGTAAAATCAAGTTGAAAATAAAAAGATACATAACATCTTATAATCATAGAAACCAATATAATGTAGGCTTTCTCAGAGAAAGAAATTAAGGAACAGTTCTCAGTTACGGTCTCTAATAAGTACCAGGTGTTGCAGCAGTTAGCTGAAGATGTCAACACAGAAGTCTGCTGGGATCAGATCAAAGGAATCTGGAATGAATCTTGCGTAGAAGTTCTTGGCAAGAAAGAAAGAAAACATAAAGCATGGATAACACCAGAAACCATTAAACTGATTGAAGATAGGAAAGTAAAAAGGCAGAATTAAACAATAGCAAAACTAGAGCTGCTTAAGCTAGAGCTCAGGAGAGTTACACAGAAGCCAACAAGGAAGTTAGGAGGCATATAAGGGCAGATAAAGTGAAATATCTAAATGATCTAGCACATGAAGTGGAGACAGCAGCAGCAAAGGGAAACCTCAGAGAACTTTACAGTAACACAAGAAAATTAGTAGGTAAATATAGTCAGTCAACTGGATCAATCAAAAATAGTCAATGAAAGGTACTTACTAACACTAAAGATCAGATGGACAGATGGGTTGAATATTTTGAAATGCTCCTAAATAGACCAGGCCCAGAGGTTCCCCCAGATATCCAGCCTTTAGAAATGGAACTGGATATCAACTGTGAGATACCATCCAAAGAAGAAATTAGAAAAGCTATTAATCTTCTTAAGGAAGGAAAGGCAGGCCCAGATGGTATCCCAGCTGAAGCCATCAGGACCAACATAAACACATCAACACGAATTGCTACATAGATTATTCAGTAAAGTCTGGGAGACCGAAGAAATACCAGCAGACTGGAGAGAAGGATATCTTGTGAAACTGCCCAAAATAGGTGATCTACAGGAGTGTGAAAACTATAGAGGAATTATGAAAGACAAAGTTAATGAGAATAAATCAGGCAAATAGTAATGTGGTTTCTCTTAATGGCACTCCACTCCAAGACGTGGAGTCGTACACCTATTTAGGCAGTATTGTAGATAAAGATGGAGGAACTGATAGAGATATTAAAATAAGAATACAAAAGGCAAGAGGGGCTTTCATTGCACTAGGGAATTTGTGGAGGTCAAAAGAAATTAAAAGAAATGCTAAACTAAAATTTTTTAATTCTAATGTCAAATCAGTACTATTGTATGGGGCGGAAACATGGAGAACAACCAAGGCAATTACTATTAAATTACAGACATTCATTAACTGGTGCCTGCGCAGAATAGAGGGAATAAAATGGTATGATAGAATAACTAATGTAGAACTTTTGGAGAGAACTAAACAGGCTCCAGTGGATCAGGAGGTGAAGAAAAGACGCTGGCGTTGGATAGGGCACACACTGAGAAAACAGGAGAACAGCATAACTAGAATGTCTTTGCATTGGAACCCACAGGGGCATAGAAATAAAGGAAGGCCAAAAAAAAAAACACATGGAGAAGAGAGCTGGAGAATGAGGTTAGAAAGATGGGGAAGGACATGGGGAGAGCTCCATGCAATGGCGAAGGATAGAACGACTTGGCGTGAGTTGATTGAGGGCCTATGCTCCATTGGGGGGATAGAAAGGCAGAAGAAGAAGAAGAAGTACCATCTCCTCTTCCGTACACTTCTCCTTCTTTCGTCAGATATTTTTGTTCTTGACGGAGTTTCGACTTTTCTCGGGAATCGTTGATCCGGTTAGCCTTCCTATACTTTAACATTAAACCTCTTGCAGTTGGATATAGTGTTTGGTGATAACCTGCTTGGACGGCGCATTGCTGGGGCGGTCACCACATATTCTCAATGAAAGACTACCTCTAAATGTTCACCACTCTAAGTTGTATGTTGACCACCACTCTAAGTTGTATGCTGACCACCACTCTAAGTTGTATGCTGACTACCGCTCTAAGTTGTATGCTGACCACCACTCTAAGTTGAAGGCTGACTACCGCTCTAAGTTGTATGCTGACTACCACTCTAAGTTGTATGCTGACCACCACTTGAAATGGAATGCTGACCACCACTCTAAGTTGAAGGCTGACCACCACTCTAAGTTGAATGCTGACCACCACTCTAAGTTGAATGCTGACCACCACTCTAAGTTGTATGCTGACCACCACTCTAAGTTGTATGCTGACCACCACTCTAAGCTGTATGCTGACCACCACTCTTAAGCTGTATGCTGACCACCACTCTTAAGTTGTATACTGACCACCACTCTAAGTTGTATGCTGACCACCACTCTAAGTTGTATGCTGACCACCACTCTAAGTTGTATGCTGACCACCACTCTAAGTTGTATGCTGACCACCACTCTAAGTTGTATGCTGACCACCACTCTAAGTTGTATGCTGACCACCACTCTAAGTTGAAGGCTGACTACCACTCTAAGTTGGAGACTGACCAACACTCTAAGTTGAAGACTGACCACCACTCTAAGTTGAAGGCTGACTACCACTCTAAGTTGAAGGCTGACCACCACTCTAAGTTGAAGACTGACCACCACTCTAAGTTGAAGACTGACCACCACTTGAAGTGGAATGCTGACCACCACTCTAAGTTGAAGGCTGACCACCACTCTAAGTTGAAGGCTGACCACCACTCTAAGTTGAAGACTGACCACCACTCTAAGTTGAAGGCTGACCACCACTCTAAGTTAAAGACTGACTACCACTCTAAGTTGAAGGCTGACCACCACTCTAAGTTGTATGCTGACCACCACTCTAAGTTGAAGGCTGACCACCTGGAACGTGACTTATACGAGTCTGACCAGACGTTCTTAACCAGCGGCATGTAAGTGTACTTTGCTGTAGTTAAACCCCACACTTGTCCACGATACTTCCTGTTGATCTAGGGGCGCCGCTGCAGAGAAGGGGGCCTCCCCCCCCCCCCAGAATTATCCGAATGCAGGCGCCAGGGGAGCTTAGACTTTTTTCTTTTTTAACCCTGGGCAGTAATAATAGTGATAATTTTTATGTTAAATAATTTAAGAAATGTATTAAATGCTTAAGAAGAAAGCAACTGTACACAATTTTTATTGTTATTAGGTAGGAGACTTAATTCCTTCGCAGATTTATTGAGGGGAGAGGCTGTAAATCCTAAAAATGTAGGGGGGGGGGGGGGGGGCTGAAAGTTCTTAAGCTCCCAGGTTCCTGCGCCGCTGTTTGAAGTTATTTGAAATTACTGGATTGACGTTTAAAATATGCCGGATTGAACGGTGAGCTTACGCTAACAGACTCGAAAATCAATGCCCGACAATGTGAATTACGCGTAATGTCGGCAGAACTCATGAGAAAAATTACTAGAGAGGCAGCACTTTTTCAGACATTCCAGAGGCGCCGACACAAAGAAAACACTGGGTGGCCGCATTTTTCTTACAGGTATTTCATTTTTAGTGGGGGGTGGGGGGGGGGGGGTGTGAAGCATCCTGAACTCTCATGTTTTGGTGGTTGAGGGGTGGGGGGGGGGGGGGGGGTTGGGTGTCCTTACTAATAAAAAGAAAATTAAAAAGAAATACCTTATTAATTGTAATGTCTTGCTTATTTGATAGTTTAACAACTGATACGTTGTATGCAGTACAAAATGCACACGTCGTGGTTTACCTGGGTGATACATCTGGTTAGTGTTGACACGTTAAATGGCACCTAAATTTTTGTGCGTCCACGCACGCTTGCTCCTTCACAGAGGCGCTGTCATCATTTTTGTGTGCCAAGTTCCGGCTACGCTCATCGCTTTAACTATTTCTGTTATAAAAATGATGTGCCGTGTCCACATGGAGGGCTGGCTGTCGTGTTCCCAAGGCTGTCTTTGAGAATATTACACAGTGAAGCCCCAGTCTCTTCCACGGTGCGACTCTCGCTCCACTGTCTGAAAACAGTGAAACCGTTTTTTTAACCGTCTGGCGCAAAATTAAACCTTAATGCTCGAGCAGGACCATCGGTAGTACTAACGACGGTCCTGGTTCGAGTATCATAAGCTTGTTAAACGAATTCACTGAATCCTCTAAGCCACAGAACCGATATTTATGCTATAAAACTGTTGTCTCATTTCTGCTTCGTTGCCCACATAAACAGCCAGTGGGTGGCCATCAGTAAAAGTGAGTGTGTCCTATAAGTTTCTATACATAATAGAAATAAACATATCACCAATCCCATGACAAGCTAATTTCCAGCTGTGCTTATACTTATACGCTTTCTTCAACAAGGGGGAACAGGCATCTTCATTGTTTTTTTTTTTAAAGCAAGGGTTGTCGCGTAGAACATATTATATAAATAAGAATGGTTTTCAATAAAAAAAAAAAAGAAAGAACAAGTGTATTTTGACTATTTATGGGACACCCTGTAGTTAAAGTCAGTTGCATACCCTTTACAGGACTTTGCAGAGCAAACCCCAGCATTTGTTGGCTATTGTGGTTTTCCTAGGCAAATTTATGTCCAGTAGTTTGTCATTGCTTTCTGGACTGTCGGCTTCTCGATACCACTGACGAAACCAACGCAAGGCCCGCAGCTGGGATCGAACCCGGCACCCCGGCATTACAAAGCGCGTTCGTAACGCCTAAGCCACAAACGCCGCCCACCCTGTAGTACTAGACCCATATTTTATATTTATAGACCACTTGGAATTTTTTGATTTCTATATTGTTAAATGTAAACGCACACTTGCCGCCTTACTTACATGACGTTTATTGATACCATATTAAGGCTGTTCGCTTTCAAATCCAGCTGCGACTCGCTGCATCCCACGGTCAGTGTTCGAAACCAGACGACTCCCGGGGTTCACCCAGCCTCTAGGAAATGGGTACCAGAGTGATACTGTGGGGTAAATGGAGGAATGTCGCTGTAGCTACAGAGTTACGTGCCAACGGCGACACAGGCGGACAATTCTTATCAGCTGTCCGTACTGGTGGCGGAGCACTTATGGTTTATAACCGTGTGCAATGACGCTGGTTGACATCTCCCGACTTTACCTTTACCTGGAAGCCAAAAACCATTATAAAATATCTGACGGTGCAGATTGGAACCCGCGACCTTCAGTAGCGATCAGTACTTGTGAGTTTGTGTTTTGCATAGCTTCCACTTTGCCCCGCTGGGCGATTGTATGTATGTGTGTGTTACCGAGGGACTGCTATTAGAATGTGCCTACCTACGGATACACAGCTACGTGAAATGTGTTATTAATTACCTGGCGACAGGTAATTAATTTTGTTTGATGCACACGTTTACTGTGGAGATGTAGTTGCTTCATAGCCGGCGGCTGAGGGATCAGTAGGACTGCAGTAGGTTGAACTCGAATATTCCTTGAGTGGGTCCCGAACTCTCATTGGGGGGGGGGGGTGTTGACTGGTGCGATTCTTGTGTTTTTATTTGTAGCCGTAGCCACAGACGGTGGTCATTGAAATGCTTGCCTCTTCAGATTTATTAACTCTTTCAATACCAATCAACTTCATTGATAATTATATACATTTAAAACATTTTCTATCGTTTTAATTCCAGTTCTTCTCTTACCGTAATTCAGATGTTTCAATTTGTGACCTGTTATGTCCGAAAATTGTATTGTTTAAACTATGGGAATTGTCGAAGAAACTGCTGCTTTCAACTGAAAGCGTTGAAGGCGATACCATATTGCAGTTATTGCATTATATTATAGACCTCACATAAACTGGGTCGTAAGTGTGTAAGGTGTGAAGGACCGCAACTATCCTTCTTTTGCTTCCTACACTTAGCCTTACCAACAATTTCCCGTGGCGCGAAAAGATTTCTTTCCTAGTTGACTTCTATGAGAATTGAAAACTGTCAACTGTAGAGATTTGTTTTTGCGACGGATCAACATCATGGCACACGGGTTTAACCCGTAAGTGCTCCATTCTACTGCTCACTCTAGACTGAATCTGAAGAATCTTAGCGCAGTGCACGTACTCCGTTGCACCGGCGAGGATCCTGAAATACTTTGAGTAGATTTTCAACTCAAAATTTTGCCCGTGCAGCGCCGTTAAGCTACTCTTTTCGGTTTCCAACTGCCAAGGATTTTTTTTACGTGCGCAAGAATACACACACAGACGCCCGTAAAGCACTTGAAACAGACAGTCGCTGCGGAATCAGAATGCACACGACTTTTTCTACTTCTTGCAATGAAACAGAAAATTCTACATTGTGGCAGCTCTGAGAGTTTTTTTTTTTCTCCAAAAGGAGTTCACATTAAAGCAGTATAATTATGTCATTAATTATAACCAGCTTATAATTATAATGCCTAGGCTGTTTTTGTGACCATTGCTAACATTGATACACTCACTTCTTCGCGCAAACTCACATGCACCTGTGCGTGGGCGATTATAACTCTCCACAATCTGCGATCCGCAACTCCCCCTCTGTGCTGTGACAAAAGACTGTCAAGAATCTTCTTGCGCTCTCTTCCTCTGTCTCCCTCTTCAGATCTTTCCAGTGGTCACAAAATGTTCCTGTTTCCCTTTTCTCATAACAATAAAAAAAAAAAAAAAATGATGACTGTCTTCTTCTGATAACTACTGGACGTAAATTTGCCTAGAAAAACCACACAACAGCCAGGGGCTGTTGGGGTTGGTTCTGCAACATCCTGTAAAGGATCCAATTAAGGCAGAACTCTGATGTTTGTGACGAGTTATCTTCGAGCACTCGGCTCTTTCAAAACATTTGGGTTGCTTCCCTTAGCTGTCCAAGAATATCTACGAATTATTCTGTAAAACCTCATCTCCGAAGCGTCAAGATATTGTTCAAGTTGTTTTTTAATTGTCCAGGTTTCACAGCCGTATGTTAAAACTTGATCTATATAGCATGCGATAATTGTTTTCCTCAACTCCAATGACATGGATTTATTGCACAGAATGTTTTTAATTGTATAGAAGGCAGTTTTGATCAGTCCTATTATATTCTTTATCTCTGTGATACATCTTTCATCAGATGTTATCAGTGTGCCTAGATACTTAATTTCTACACTTGTCCTAAAATAACGCCTTTGACTTTTCCTATTTATATAAATATCTACGGAGAGAGAGAGAGAGAGAGGAGAGAGAGAGAGAGAGAGAGAGAGAGAGAGAGAGAGAGAGAGGGGGGGGGGGGGGAGGGAGAGATCGTAGTCTCTAATGTACATAGGAAACTGTAGAGCAATGTCCACTGCAACCAATTTCCATCTTTATCGTGTAGCAAGTGTTTCAACAAACGAGCGGACAAATCATGTCTGCCGAGTTGTGAATAGAACGAAAGAGTGTGAGAGAGAATATATAAATTTACATAGATAACAATAGAGAGAGAGAGAGAGAGAGAGAGAGAGAGAGAGAGAGAGCGAGAGCGCAGAGAGAGAGAGAGAGAGAGAGAGAGAGAGAGATCAGTTACAGCTAGCCGTCTACCGAGAGCGTCGCACAAAGCACGAACACTGTAGCTCCCGAATCTCCATAAAACCCACGACGCTCAGACTTGTGATGGTCCTGCTGTAGCCTCTAGTCAGTGTTTAGAAATGCAAACAGATGCAACATAAGTTTACACCGGGTTTCTGGGTCATTTTTATTAGGGAAAACAACATTATACCCAAACTGAGCTGGCTAATTATTCTTCCTGGTACGTTGCAGAAAAGTAGGTTTTAAGCCGTCATTGATTTTCCCCCATGGAGAAAGTTAATTCCGAATGTAGGTTTCTTTTATGTCTAGTAAGGTTGTATTTGTGGTTGGGAGGGGGGGGGGGGGGGCCAGATATATAAATGGATTGGTGCGTGGAGTAGAGTATGGTTGATGGGTTAGAACAGTGACTCTCAACCTTCCTAATGCCGCGACCCTTTAATACAGTTCCCTCATGTTGTGGCGACCAGCAAACAATTATTTTCATTAATAACTTCAATGAATAAGTGTTTTCCGATTGTCTTAGGCGACCCCTGTGGAAGACTCGTTCGACCCCCCCCCCCCCCCCCAAAGGGTCGCGACCGGCAGGTTGAGAACCGCTGGGTTAGGAAGAGGAAGGGAGAGTTAAATAAGGCACAAATAGTTTACTTATTTGACTCTTTAGGATTTGTTTGTGTTATTTTTGGTGTAGTTGGTAATAGTTTCTGTTGACATAAATTAATTTGATCACGCGTGCTCTTATTACATCTTTAGAGTTATCAACCATTCGCATGTTCAATCCAGGTGCATGTGTCATTACTTTAATTGTGTTATTCTCCCGTTATCCCAGCATAATTTATTGATTGGCGCTTATAGATGTAGAGGAAAGAAATATAGACATTAGAACTACATGTTTCCGTGGCCAGAAGCATTCCCGAGTGATTTATTTTCTATTTACCTTTCTTTTCTGAAAAGGTGTCCTTTTAACTGTTGGACAGGAGGAACCTGAGCTTTCTTGGCAGTGTTAAATGTTGTTGAACTTGTAATGACGGTTGCGTCCATTGATCACTGCCATAGTCTGGTTTATTGATCTCTGCCATAGTCTGGTTTATTGATCTCTGCCATAGACTGGTTTAGTAGCATTTTAATGATGATTTAATATGATTTAATGTAAAGTGGTAATTTAATGTTTTGATGAAATAGATAAAATTGTTCAACAGCTAGGTATGTTACAGTTTTGTACAGTGTTTTTTTCTATTTTCTCATTCACACATATAGGCATATGCATCTGGAAGTGACATTGTGATTCTGGCCAGTAACTTTGAGCGTGTAGTTACCATACCTGGTGTGCTGAGGGGAAACATCAAAGTGAGCTGTGTTGATTGCTCAACAGACACAGGAAAGGTAAGCTGTGAATGAATAAATATTGATACTGTAAGGATTCATTTGATCATTATCATTTATCATGTCTGTAAATATGGGTGATCATGTTTTGCCACCTCACACATTCTGTAGGGATTTACTGGTTTTTTTTTTAAAAAAGAAAAAAGGGAGACGGTACTCCTCATTGTATCCACATAAAAATAGTTTGCTGGCTAGAGGAAAGGCCCAGTTGTTCTTGCCTTTCACAAACTTTTCCACGGTTAAACTCAACCTTTACCTTAAACATTATCTGTAAATGACTATCTAACAGGGTTAATTGCGGTACACAACAAGTTGGTCTACTCACAGAATACTTTGATACTGACAGTTAATAGGTCATCTTTGTTTCTTCTGCATTCCCCCACTCATTGTTCAGAGAGCTGTCAAGTTTCCTCATGATGTATGTGTTGTTTGCCAATCAGACTAGAACAGATTTCTTACTAATTCCCCTTACTTTAGGTTTTTCATTTGTGTGTGTCAATTAAACATTAACTGGAGTTGAGAACTAATGAAGAAAATGAACTGAAGTTAAATGTTTTTTATATTAATTATCAGTTTCTGACAATTCTGTATTATAAAATGATTTAAAGATACTGTCTTTAAATTACAGATTGCTGCCAGTTTTGGACGAAAAATACATATATTTGAACCCACACCTTCTAACACAAGAAGTAGTCACGTAAGTCACTTTACTAATGTTTGAAACATAAATGTCACCATAATTGAAAACTCATAAAAATTTTATAATAAATGTTTGCTTTTCATTTTAAAACATAAACACTCACACAAAGGTATTATAGATTGCATTTTAATTTTCTGCATTTTGTTACCAAATAAAAATGATACTGTATAACTGCAGTAAAGATAATAAAATATGACAATAAAGTAAGCACAGAAAGTGGGAAGAATGTTGGTTATACAAGCATGATCATAAATGGCAGATGTGGGTCAGTAACTAAACCTTTCTTAGTATTAACAGTAACTCTGTGTGGGTTCTGGGGTCCCATTATGGGGAAAACAAGAATAGACCCACTGCCTTCCCAACAAGCATGTCATGTCATGTCATTTTGGGTCAACTAATTGGGGCCATATAATTTTATTTCATAGTTATTGTTTGGTTGCGTCTTTGAAAGCTTCTTGTCCTTATAATATCTAAGTGATATTATACCCATATAGTAAAGGTGAATGGCTGATCATTCCAGAGTCTAACTACATATGAACTACTGTAACAAAATCTAGGAGTGGTAGGTTCTGTTTAATGTGCAATAAATTTCCAGTTTGCATAGACAGTAAATTCACCTGGTTTTAGTCATTAGTTATAAACTAATGAGATTGGCAGAATACAGTAGTTGATGCCAGTTTCAAACCCCCTTTTAAGGCTGATGATATTATAAGTCTTCTGCTGGTTGAAACATATAAGCTCAGTACCCAGTATACAGAACACAGACTATGCTTGTCCAAATGTAGTTTAGGGGAAATGTCTGGAATTTCCAAATGCCACTTTCTACATCTGTGTGGCATTCTATTGCATGAGCCACAGTGTCACTTACACCATCAGCTACAAGAGGTGTGGCCTGAAATACATTGGTGAAGTGGGTCTGCGACTGGCTGATGGATTCAGACACCATTTTTTAGGATGTGCAGATCGGTGCTCACTGATCTTTTTTGTTACTCATGAGTAAAGGTTTTTGCCGAAATGTTTGATTTCTGTTTGGATTTGCTTCTTGTAGTCCTGGGGCATTTTTGCATGGCAATGAGACCCATATACTCAGAGGAATGGCATCCATGCTTGTGTACATGACTTACAAGAGTCAGGAGTGCTAACTAGCCAGGGATTTATTTGCCTCCTTGTCTATATTAGTGTAGACATTAAAAATTAGTGTTTTGAATTTCTCAAAACTTGCATCAGAGCAGTATTGCTTTTGTGAAATTATCACAGCAGGTTTTTTTAAAACAGTTTTTATAATTTAGTTTTCTCATGTCTTCAAGTTAAAAGCAGCTGAATTATGGCCCTTTTCACCTTCTTATGCTGGGACTGGAAACTACCTTTTTTCTGTTATATAATTTATTTATTACAGCATTATATCACTTTAGTTTAATACTGGGAATTACTACCACAAAAAGTAAAACACCATGATAGTGATTATATTTGTATTACTTTGTTGAAAATTTGTGAAATTAGGTATGTTTTTGTCTGAATACGCAACATTCTCACTTGTTTGAAAAGGTGAGAAAGTTGCTGAATTATTTTTTTTTTAACCAAAAAGGCCAACTGTTCCCATTTATGGAAATTTATGGTACAGATAGGAATTGCTGTATGAATGCAGATAAATCTTACTTTGAATGAGAATCTCCATTATAACACAAATAGGAAGATAACATTTTGTTATTTGAACTGAAGTTCACAAAATGTCTAACATTATGTGGAAAAGTTTTGTCATTAGCCGCAGTTCAATCATAAAAATTGCTAGGCATTCTTTGTGAGTTTAATCAAAGTCCATAGTAATGTTACTGACCTATTTTGGTAAGTTTTATTAAGTGAACTAAAGTCTGCAGTAAAATTATTTGCGAAAATCATCCATAGGTTTGCTAAAGCTTGCTTTCAAAATATTTAATTAGAAGGGGAGAAGACACCTAATATTGAATGTAATGATGGCAGCATTTAAGAAATATGTTTAATTTAATGTTTAGTTGCATAGAGAAAGGTGGGGCCATACATTCTGAATTTAGAAAGCTGAACATTGTTGACAAAACAACCGAATGACAGCATATTAGTATAGTGAATATGCTCAGCCTTTTAATAAAACCAGGCCTGATTTGGTCATATCTGGAATTACTTGTACCCTAGGGTGCCGAAACGAAGACAACATCGAAAGGCGAGGGGGGGGGGGGGGGGGGGACCCCAGAGAGTCTAAGTCTTGTTTAAGTGCATATTCTTCTTCTTCTTCTTCTTTTTCTTCTTCTTCTTCTTCTTCTTCTTCTTCTTCTCTTCTTCTTCTTCTTCTTCTTCTTCTTCTTCTTCTTCTTCTTCTTCTTCTTCTTCTTCTTCTTCTTTGCATTCACCAGCTGTAAACTGTGTCAGAAAGTATTGGTTTTTCATCCACTACTGGACTTTAGTCTTATTCTAGAACCTGAGTGTTGCGTGCACATTGCAGACAGTTGGTTGGTTGCCTCTCAGGCAGAGCCACCAGGACTTCGAAGGAAACCCTAAATTAGTTTGACATACTTGTTGAGGAGGCGGTGGGTCCAATCTTGTTTTCCCCATAATGGGGCCCTGGAACTCACAGGAGGATAAGTGCTTAATTGTAATGGGCGGAGTGGCAAATAGATATAATAATATTTTTGAAATAATATCAAATGCATAAACAGATACTGAAAACAAAAACAAAAAACAACAACATAACAACTATGTATGGTTAATGTAGCCACTTAGTCCCTTACAGATTGTTTAGGCCAGAGCTATTCAACTGGCGGCCTGAGGGCCACATCTGTCCACGGAGACCTAGCAAATGTCCCGCAGATCGTTGCCAGTTGTATTATGTTAATGATCTTTCTATTCTTGATCTTGGACTTATGGCTCGGGATGAATCCCGATTAAAAAATATTTGCCCGTGAGTAAACTTAGTTGAATAGCCCTGGTGTAGACCCCTCCTGTTTTGGGGCGGGGAAGGGGGGTGTTACATTGAAGGGCCCCCAGCAGTTCTGGTGCCCCTGCTTATACCTAAACATTTGTATAATTACACTCCGGCTAACATGCTTTCATATTTTCCCTGAATAACGAGTTGGCCTCTGTGGGTGCTTGTGGTGGTGTTTAAACATAAAATATATGCCCAGATGACCTATTATTTCTAACATTATTTTGTTTTCTTAGCGCCCTTCTGATAGGGATAAATCTAACAGTGCCAAGGTTTGTGAGTCAAATCATTACTGTTTTTTTTTTTCATGTAGTGGAATGCAGCCAGAAGGTCCGCTAAAGTATAATTAATAGCCGCCTTTGTGTAACTCTTTCCCTTCAGTACTTCATTCCCTTTTAGCCAGTGCTTTATGTCTGTATTTGAGCTGTTCACAGTCAACCCATATGCCATTTTTCTGGTAAATTGCATTGTCATGTTAGTTTTTGCCATCCATTGTTTTGATACAACTTTGCAGTATTATTTCTCTTTGCACTACTAGTCTTTAAAACACATTTATGTGAAAAAAGAAAAAGAAAAAAAAAAAATCGAAGTGTTATTGTTTATACCTGAGAAATAGAGTCAGCTATAATTCATTTTTAAAAATGATTGTCGTTTTTTTTAAATAAAAACCTTATAAACAGCCGTGCAAGAAAATAATGCTGCGAAAAAATCATCTTACAGTTGTTCAGTCTCACGCAAATAACTGCTTATCGTATGCTTTTTACAACATTGCTACCACAAATAATGTACATATTATCACTAGCACATTTTATAGCTGTGTCCTTATTCACTGTTATATTGTGCCAAAGTACACAGCCCTGTATGTAGTACTATTTGTAGTGTATTAAGTTGTATTATTGCATTAGATGGTTGTGATTTTATAACCAAGGCGCGCGTGTATGTGTGTGTGTGTGTGTGTGTATGTGTGTGTGTGAGAGAGAGAGAGAGAGAGAGAGAGAGAGAGAGAGAGAGAGAGAGAGAGAGAGGGGAGGGGGAGAGAGAGAGGGGAGGGGGAGAGAAAGAAAACATGTATGTTTGTGTGAGAGTGAATATGTGATGTGTGCGTGCGCGCACGCGTATACCCCCTCCCCCTCTTTTTTCAATTATGTTTTAAATATTTTTGTTGAAGCCCTAATGGTAATGAAACTGAAGTTGTGTGAACGGTAGTTATACAGTATGTTCCACAGAAAAATCTGTACATGCATGCACACACAGTGCAAGCCGCTCAAGGCGATCTCAGGTGTGGTGATTTTCTGTTGTGAAGTGTGTCTACCCTATCCCCATCCGGCAGTTTTCTTACTCGAACTCTTTATCTGGATAATACAAATTTCTGATAACTTAAAAAAAAAAAAAAAACAATTTATTGGGTCCCACAAAGTTCTCCTTATCAGATCTGCACGGTGTTTATCTTACTGCAGCAGTTCAGGGACGTTAACGATGAGTTGTCAGCTTGTTTCAGATCATCCAGTTTTCAACATGGACACTCATTGTTGCACTGGAAAAGTCCTGCGAATCGTCAAAGACAAACAGAGCAAAAAAAGTTGCATTTGTCGCTTGTAAACACTATCTGCTTAAGCGTAACAGAGTACATGCGTGGCTACGTGCACCAAATAATTACAGACACAAATAAAACATATGATATTCGTAGAATAAGACGAGTGGAAATGTAACCTTGCAACAACCTTCCATTAATTGAAAGGGCAGGAGACATTAGTTCTCAAGTAGCCGTACACACCCGCATTAATAAAAACCCAGTAACTAACTCTAGCTAGCAACTTCATGCGCCAAAAGCTAGCTTTTGAATGTAGCAGCCAGGAAGGACATTCAGATCTGTGTTCCTAATGATTTTTTGGTACAGTCGGGCTGAGGGTTGAATTGACGGAGACATGAAATTTGACGTTTTGCCAGTTTGCACACTCTGTTAGGCACGCACATTTATGTTGGTTCTTTTACTAGAAGTGTGGGGTTGAGTCTTTGGTTGTCTATTTGTTGATAAACGTGCGTGTATCTATCGTCTCAAAGCTTGTATTTGGTAAACATGTTGAGTGTGAGAGTAGTGCGTTATTTTTTTTTTTTTACTTACTTGTGTGTTGAGTTTGTGGGTAGTATGCTGTTTATTTTCTTGTTTTTACGATTTCTGTGTTGAATGCGAGGGTAGTGAGCTGTTTATTGCTTTGTTGTTACAATTTCTGTGTTAAGTGTGAGGGTAGTGTGCTGTTTATTTTATTGTTACGACTTCCGTGTTAAGTGTGCTGTTTATATTCATTTCATTGTTGCGATTTCTGTGTTAAGTTTGATAGTAGTGTGCTGTTTATTTCCTTATTACAGCTACTGTGATAAGTGTGATGGTAGGGGGCTATTTATTTTGTTGTTACTTCTGTGTTGAGTGTGAGAGTAGTGTGCTGTTTTCTTGTTGCAGTATATATATATATATATATATATATATATATATATATATATATATATATATATATATACATATATAGGTTAAATCTTCACAAATATTTGTATAGTTCTATTCATATCTTTTGAGGTGGCTGGTTGAACACGATTGAACTGATTGAACACGGATTGAACACGAACTGAGTCATGGATCACAGTTTGAACCTGTTCATCCTCTTGGCGTTAACCGGCTGAAATTTCTTGTTGATTCTTCACTTCTGAACTTTGGGTTCTTGTTCCAGAACTTGAGCTGTGTGTGCACATCTGTTTGACAGATCTAACCTATTTGTTTGCAGAATGTTGGTTCCTCGCCTCTCAGGCAGATGCATTCTGACTATGAATGAAACATTCATAATTAGTCGCCTTCTACGACATGCTTTTTTTTTAGAGAACCAGCATAGGGAGTTTGAATTTTTTTAAACACTATGAATAAAAACCAATCAGAAGCAACCAAAATTGGTACAGAAGTTTGCAGCCGAGTTTTGAAGTTAATTATTCTGTTTACCTCGTCTTTTGTTAGTATATACAGGAAGGCATTACAAGCCAATGCAATCTAGTTTCGTCCTTTTTAGGACGAAATTTTTGGTTATTTGAAGCCCCACCCTGGCTTTTTCCAGGGACCGCAATATAGGCAGGCCATAAATATGGTCAATTGTCTGAACGCGGTTTCTGGGACCTCTCCACGACGATCCTCATCCACATGGTGGCACTTTGTGTCATCGGGTGTGCCAGAGTACAGCTTGTAGTTAATAAGGCTAAAAGAGATAAATGGACAGAAACTTGCTCCAACTTAGATCTTAGACAGAATGGAAATAAAGCATGAACTTTAGTTAAAAACCTCTCCGGAGAAAGTAGAAGGGTGAACCCAAAACCAGTGACAGATGGGAGTAAGACAATCACTGAAGACAAGAAGAAAGCAGAACATTTCAATCATTATTTTGCCTCAGTTAACAGAGCAGGTAAGCTGTCAGAACTCAATAGAACACAGCTCTCTCAGTTGAAGAAACAAGAGAGAGCTCCAACAGCCAGCGACTCACTTTTTGAAAATGAATTTAGCATGGATGAATTAGAGCAAGCCCTGAAGAAATTAAAACCTAGAAAATCCCCAGGCCCAGATAAGATCCACAACGAAATGCTGCTACATCTTGGTCGGTCTGGGAGAGAAGTAGTTCTCAGGCTTATTAATAAAACTTGGAGGTCAAGCAAACTTCCAAAGGCATGGAGGAATGCATATATCGTCCCCATTCTTAAAACCAAAAAGCCTCCAGATGACTCCAAAAGCTACCGCCCGATATCCTTAACATCATGCTTGGGCAAAGTTGCAGAAAGAATGATAAACAGGCGCTTATTTTGGTTCCTTGAGAGTTCTGGTGTTCTATGCCATGAACAGGCAGGCTTCAGAACCAACAGCTGCACAGAAGACCAGCTGTTCAGACTGACACAAAGAATACATGATGGCTTCCAGAATAATATACACACAGTGGCAGTCTTTGTCGACCTCCAGCAGGCCTATGACAGAGTATGGAGAAAAGGTCTCCTGATGAAGATGATGAGCATAGGAATACATGGCAGATTGTATAACTGGGTGAAATACTTTCTGATAGATAGAACAATCCAGACTAAAATGCACAACGCAATCACTTCTAAAGAAGTCTTGGAGAAGGGCTTGCCACAAGGCTCATCATTGAGCTGTACACTGTTCCTAATCTTTATCAATGACCTGCCAGAACAAATCAAGGCCGAAAAAGCCTTGTACGCTGATGACCTAGCAATATGGCAGAGTCATAAAAATGTGGAAAGTTTAGCCCAAAGACTGAATGGAGACCTTAAAAGACTGCATGAGTACTGCCAAAGATGTAAATTCAAGGTTAACTGTGCAAAGACGGTCTACACA
This sequence comes from Candidula unifasciata, assembly GCA_905116865.2. Lineage (NCBI taxonomy): Eukaryota > Metazoa > Mollusca > Gastropoda > Stylommatophora > Geomitridae > Candidula > Candidula unifasciata. The sequence continues at coordinate 230,500 of CAJHNH020007846.1, read as the reverse complement.
ATCTTTACCAAAAGCCACCAAGTAGCAAGGAAGAGTATTAATCTCAAGAACCATATAGAAAACGTAAGGAATAAGGCATTGAGGTGGTTACAGTTTTCAAAGAGACTTGCAGGTACATCATGGGGATCAGACAAGGAAACTCTGAGGGGCTTATATCTAGGATATGTTCGCTCTGTGATAGAGTACAACAACTCACTGCTTACAACTTGCTCCAAAACTAACCTAGAGACTCTTGACAGAGTACAAAATAATGCCCTCCGATTAATCTGTGGAGCTATGCAGTCTACACCAACTGCTGCATGTGAAATCCATACAAATGTGGAACCCCTCGGGTTGCGGAGAGAAAAAGCCACTTTAGAAATTTATGAAAGATGCGTTAGGAAAAATTGTAACCATCCTAATAGACATCTTGTAGAAAACTGGGAATACGAACAAAGAATAAAGCACAAATCGGTTTTACACTGTGTTAATGAAATTCAGGACAGATACCACCTCCCAGAAAGACGTCAAGGAATTCAGAATGTTGCAAGAAACCTACCACCACATGCTCGCTTTAAAGCTCCAGAAGTCCGAATTAAATTGGTAGGCGAGGAAACCAAACAGTCCGGCTCAATCGCTCTTATGAACTCATCTCTAAAGACCGTTGATTCTTACCCCCAAGAATGGATCTATACTGATGGATCAGCATTTAAAGCTACCATTAAAGCAGGTTACGGAATCTACATAGCTTATCCCGAATGGTCTATACTGATGGATCAGCATTTAAAGCTACCATTAAAGCAGGTTACGGAATCTACATAGCTTATCCCGATGGATCTGTTGAAGAGATTTTTGATGCATGCGGGGAATTCTGTTCAAATTATAAAGCTGAAATAATTGCACTGGAAACAGCAGTATACCACCTAAAGACTGTAAAGACTGTCCTAATATTTTGGACCTTTGAATGGTAAACATCCATGTTTACCCTTCAAAGGTCCAAAATATTGTCATCTTCACAGATTCAATGTCTGCCCTTCAAGCTCTGGAGGGCAGTGAACGCTGCAGAACTGACATAGCCAAGATAATCCTGGATGCTGATCAGCTTATTACCTCATACAACACCAGAATAGTGATGCAGTGGATTCCAGGTCACTCCGGCACACCAGGTAATGACAGAGCTGACAGATTGGCAAAGAAAGGAGCAACACAAGAACAACCACCTACAGCGACAACCCTCCAGACAGCAAAAACACTGATAAGAGCTATAAACAAAGAGACTTGGTTGAACAGATGGGCCATGGGAGACACTGGAAGAGAGGTTTATAGACATATGTCTGGCCCTGATCCTAATGACAGCATTAACCATCTAACAAGAAGGTACCAGGCCACCATCTTCAGACTTAGAACGCAACATACTCCACTCAATGGACATCTAAACAGAATACAGCCTCAACACTCCCCAGAGTGCCAGCTATGTAACTACCCCTACGAAACTGTTGAACACCATCTCTTTGAGTGCCCAAAACTCAGTGAGACAAGAAGAACGCTACTCCCTCCGAGACCAGACAAGTGGAACACCTTGTACGGAGGAAAAGAACAGCTTGTGAAAACATGCAAATTCCACTACATGGCATTGGGCCAAAGGGCGAAAGCTCATGCGCCGCTGGATCGATAACAACAACAACAACAACAACATCGCTTGTATGATGTCCTGGTGGGGTAGAAAGTCAGTCAGTCAGTCTTTTGTTAGTTGATGCCTTCTTCGGTAACCTTCAGCAGTGATTAAGGTGATATACACTGCCTTATAAATATTGGCTCTCCTTCGAACTTCTACCCCATATTTTGGCGGCCAAACAAATACCATAACAGGGCCTCAGTCCTATGCAAAATGCGGAGTTCCTGCCGAGGAACAAATCGCGGCAAAACTAGGATCGGCTCTGAATAACAGGCCAATATTATCGAGGGCAAACAAATGCTTTAACAGGGTCTCAGCGATATGTTAATTGCGGACCTGTTTCTGCGACTGTCGCACCGCTGACAGTAACCCCCGCACCGCTACGCGCGGCGCGTATTGGGGGCTAAACTAGATGGCTGGGACTCACTAGCAGCAGCTACCACATCTCCTGCAACTTCCTCCAATTTATTTGCTCGTGAGTCCCAGGCATCTAGTTTAGATAGTGTCGGCTGTGAGTTCAACCGCGTTTTGCGCATTCCGAAAAGTGTGAGGACAACAGCGACGCTAATCTGCGTCGGAGCGCGTGGTCTCCCCGCCATGTGGCTAGTATCGTCTGTAATGTTGCGTGTCTTGAAATTGTCAATGGTCGCTATTATCGTCTGCTAGTATGGTCTACACAAACGCTCGAAATTGTCAACGATCGCAATTATCGTCTGCTACTGTTGTCTACGTCGTCTCTGTGGTTAAGTCGATGCGAACGCTTCGTAATGCCGGGTTCGATTCCAGCTGCGGGCTATGCGCCTTGCGTTGGTTTCGACAGTGGTATCAAGAAAGCCGACCGTAAAAAAAACAGCGGCAAACTACTGGACGTAAATTTGCCTAGAAAAACCATATGGTTGGTTCTGCAACGTCCTGTAAAGGATACGCAACTAACCAACAATCGTCTGCAGTGTTGCGTGTCGTGACATTGTCAAGTAATCCTAGTTTTGCCGCGATGTGTTCGTCGCAGGAAGTTTGCATTTTACACACGACTGAGGCCCTGTTAGGGTATTTGTTTGGCCACCATAATATTTGGGCCTTGAGCATCATTAAATGCAGACGTCATGGGGTTTCTGTCAGGTCGTACAAAAACTCTAAATTCCAGCACCCTATCTCCCTTGACACCTAATTCGGTTCACATTCGATGGACGGCATGTAATTTATTCTAAATAACACTTTTTAATGTTTGATACCTTGCGTAAAAAATAAAAATAATTGCTGCATATCTATTTGCTTCGGCGGGTGTAGAGCTGTTGTAGTTACCTCCCTCTATGTATAATCACCCTTCCTATTAATTAAACATGCCACCGAACACACGATGAAACAAACCTATGGTTTCCGTTAGTTGTAAATAATTGACTAAAAGCGACCAGTCGGTCTTCCAAGGAACACCCCTCCCCCCGCCTTTTTTTACGCGAATGGCAAATCCGGCATAGGATGCATAATTACATTTTGATAGAGCAATCGGCCTTCAGTAGCTAATGGGATCAGCATCCCGCCGGCCGCCTGATTCCAATCCGTGACCTAGATTGTCAGGCTAGCGCCTAGCCATTACGTTGCCAGGGCTGTCAATGCTTGGGTTTTTCCCCCCAGATCTGAGTTTTTATTCGACGCCTCGGGGAAATCTGTTTTTTTTTTTTTAATATCATTATATAAAAGTGGTAAATGTTTTGTTTCGTAACTATAAATTTTGTACATTTTGAACAATCTGGGTTTTTTATTTTGTTCTGTTTTTTTTTGTCTATGTATTGCTTGGGTTTTTGTTTAGCGAAGCTGGGTTTAAAAAAAAAATCCCATTGGCAGGCCTTGTTGCCACACCTCCCTGCTCTCAGTTTATTGCAGGAATTATGTTCACAGTTAGTATTCATGAATTTTGTTTCTTATGTTTGTTCATTTCAAGCCAAATGTAACTCTACGACTTACACCACACACCCTAAGACAAAACCATCATCATTAGTAAGTAAGATAACGCAGAAATACTTTTGTGAGTGGACGTTCAACGTCGCCAGCACCGCAAAGCTAGCGGCACACGATGACACAAAGTGCCACTGTTCGGGTAAGAATCCCCCGGGTACAAGTCCCAGAAACTCCGTACAACCGTTAGGTTATATTAGGGCCCACAAAGACAGTCGGTGTGGGGCTTTAAAATAGCAAAATGGGTCTCATAGTGTGGCGGGTTCTATATTAGAAATACACTTAGACGAAGGAGGAAACGCTTGCCAGGTTACTCCATTAAGATGCGAGTCTATCATTGAGGATTACATTTTAAGTGTTCTTTCAACGAAATGATTGCCGACAGTAGAAAACAATCCTGACTTGTATTAACTACATGGTCCTAAGTGCTCGGTCTCAAGAACTCCGATCCCTTTCCGTCCTTTAAATTATATCGCAATGTGCTAACCGTAATTTTAAGAACGAGCGCAGAAGGAAGAAGAAGCAGCAGAAGAAAAAGGAGTAGGGTGAATATAAGAAGAGAACGTAAATAATAATAAGAAGAAAAAGAAGAAAGGAAAGATGAAGACGAAGAAAGAAAAGAAGAAGATGTAATGAAGAAAACTTCACTTATCCAGTCATTGTCACTGGTGCCTTAGGTATAATATAAAAAAGCACACATCGTCGTTTAGTGCGGTTGGGATATGAACTGTTAGGTCTTTACAGATTCTTAGCCATAACATATGAGTTAGGCGGGCACTGCCGTCTCTAGATAGTAGGCCTTCCGCCTGTGACATCACGGAACTCACTAGGACGGCTACATGTTACTCCGGAAGGCGTGGTTACGGTTACCTTTCTCGCCGCCTTTCCTTCTCGGACAGTTTTCGTGTGCTCATGTCTATAAGGGAGCCGCCTTAATGTAGCGGCTGGACGCCTACGCATCCGACGGTCTTGGGTTCTGATCCTAACCGGATGAGATTTTCTTTTTCTTTAAAAATGACTTTAGCTCCCAGGTCGACCCACTCTTAAATCGGTACCATGTAAAGGCCTGGGAAATAAAGGCTACCGGCATGGTGTTGACCATATCACACACTGAGTTCCGATGGGTCAGGAGTGCTAACTAGCCAGCGATTTGCCTCCTTGTCTATATGTTTGTTTGTTTTAGTATCCAGAAGCCATGAGTTGTTAACCCTTAGGCTCGGTATTATGGATATCGCAACCTTTCGGCCTTGATTCCATTGTAAATACTGTCAATCTGGGAGAAAATGTGGTTTTTACTGCCTGCCCCCGGGATTGAACCCGGACCACAAGGAGTACGTCACCCGGTCTCCGCGAAATCCGGTTTAGCCAATTCCGCTAGAGAGCCGGGCCCCTTGTCTATATAAGTGCAGACATTAAAAATTAGATAGTGTTTTGAATTTCTCAAAACTTGCATCAGAGCAGCATAGCTTTTATGAATTTATCACAACAGGTTTTTTTAAAAAACAGTGTTTATAATTTAGTTTTTTCATGTCTTTAGGTTAAAAGCAGCTGAATTGTGGCCCTTTTCACCTTCTTATGCTGGGACTGGAAACTACCTTTTTTTCTGTTACAGAATTAATTTATTACAGCATTATATCACTTTAGTTTAATACTGGGAATTACTACCACAATAAGTAAAACACTATGAAAGTGATTATATTTGTTTAGTTTGTTGAAAATATGTGAAATTAGGTATGTTTTTGTCTGAATACACAACATTTTCACTTGTTCGAAAAGGTAAGAAAGTTGTTGAATTACGTTTTTTCCCAAAAAAAAAAAAAATAGGCCAACTGTTTTTATTTATAGAAATGTATGGTACAAATAGGAATTGCTGTATGAATGCAGATAAATCTG